>JAKCPB010001821.1:0-131528 GCA_021442155.1 Cymbidium sinense | reverse complement strand
TACGTGATTCATTCAACCAAACTAGTTTCTTAAGGACAATCAAATTAAATAAGATTATTTAAAGCAAACCAAAGCTTCTTTATTAATTAAGTTTTGGATTTGATTTGATTTAAAGAGGAGAAGAGAAATCATCACTTGTTGTTTTAAACCCATTCCCACATTAGTGATTTGATTTAATTTAAGGAAATGTAATTAAGTTGATTTTATGGTTTAATTAAGTTGAACCCTTAATTAGATGAATTAATTACCCTTACCTATGTCACCTTAAAGTAATTAACTAAATAATTATGAGCCAACATGATATGCATGGAAAATAAACTTGCAATGATCCTAGGAAATAAAAGGGGCCTAATGCAATTGGCTCATGATTAATATTTATTTAGATTAAGGGACTTAATTAATTACTCTTATGGTTTTCCAACATCTGTGGACTAACCATAATTTCATTAAACTCTTTAGGTTATTAAACACCTAAAGATCTACCCCATGATTTATTAATTAAGGTCTAATGTGATTATGATTTCAATTTGATTATGTGATTTAATTAATTAGTTAAATCTTAATTAATTTCATTTTAAAAGGGTGAAATGAACTTAAGGAAAGGGGGCCCAACCCTATTCCTTAGTTCACTTACTGTTGAACAATGATTAATAAACTTAATTAACCAATTTGTTACTATTCATGGGATTAATTAATCATTAATTAACTTAAAAGAGTAGTTAATTTAATTAGTCAATTTTCCTAATTAAGTGAGCAATAAATCCCAAGAAAATCATGGAGGTAGAGGTCATCCCATTAAATTAACTCACAAAATTTGGGATTAATTGCTCAAGTAATTTAGAGTAATTAAGCTAATTACTTTTGTAATTAAACCTTAATTATTATTCAAAATTAGTTAAGATCATTTTAATTAATTCTCCTCAAAATACCTTTAAAATGAGTATTTATTTGCATTTTTTATTTCTATGATTTTTATGATTTTAGAAGTTTCAGCCATTAAAATGATTAATTAAGCTAAGCTTAATCCTAAACCATGTGGCACCGACGCGGCTTTCCGTGGCACCGTCATTGCCAACTTAAAACTTATCCACTCCTACATGGCAATGGCGATCGCTTTCTCCGCCATCCGATCTAAGATCGATGGCTATGATTAATCCATAGCTTAATAGATTAATTAGATCGAGTGATCTAATCATGACCGTCCATTCGAACGGATGGTACATGATCTAACATCACCGAGTGAGGGAGAAGGAGTCCGCCCATTGCTCACTTGATTCGAAGCTTACCCGAAGCAATCAACTCCAAAGGATCCCACACCTTCACAATGTAGGAGGGGATCCAATGGTCATGATCACACGAGATGCAAGTTTTCTTCAAAAGCTCCAACCCATTTTGCTAAGGATCTTTTGAAGCATACCTGACAGCTCAAGATCGATGGTTCAAAATGATTGAGGAAGCTTCATCTAGTGGAGATGAAGCTCATTGAGGAATTGGATCAATTCCTCAACCTTCAAGGCCACATACAATTTGGAGCTCAACTTTGATTGAAGTCCCACCTTAGGTGCTCGAGAAGCTTGGGAGATGATTCATTTTTGCTCGATGAGGCCTATGGAAGGTGCGTGCCAAGTTAATTTGAGTTTGATGAGAAAGTTAGGTCAGAAATGGGAGTGTCTTATTTCAGGATGGATTGGAATGGCATTTTTTGATTGAGGAATGAGCTTAGAACTTAGGGAATGGCTCTAGCAGCTCAACTTGGGTAGCTAGGGCTCTAATAAATGATTTTTATGTATGTTTGAGAAATGAGAGTATACCCTTCATCTTGATCGATGGTGGGATTGGGGTTTGGCTTCTAGCCTCATCCATCTGAGAGTCGTGGGTGGTAGGGAGGAGGTGAGTTGGCTTGGTTGGTTGAAGGTGTGGAGGTGGCTGAATCATGGGTGTCCTATGGGTTTCAAATGCTCCAATGGGAGGGAGGTGATTTCACCTCCCATGGGTCATGGCCAACCAACCCCTTGGGTCAAGTCAGTGTCCTAGGTGCCTAGGTGGACCATTGGGAGAGTACCAAGTGGCCTAGTAATGGAATGACCACTTGGGTGATTTGTCTCATGTGATGCCCTTGACCAAGGGTAGAATGATCATTTTGCATTAACTTTGATTTGGGAAAATTTTAAATGAGTCAAAAGTGGTTTCCCAAGTTTCAAGTTAGAGTTGATTAGTTTGGCTCAATTTGACTCATTTAGGTCAATTTGGGTTAGTTGGGTCATGTTGACCAATTGGTCAAATTAGGTCAAACGAGGGTTGTTAAGTTTATATGATCATTTGAATGTTTGGTTCAATTGGTTTGGTTAATTTGGCTTAGATTTGGTTTTGACACATTTGAATGCATTTGGGTCAAATGGATTAAATTGACCAATTTGACCAAATTGGCCAAATTGGCTTGGGTGTTGGTTTGGGTTAAGTTGACCAATTAAAGATGATTTTAGGCTTTAGTTTCAATTAATTTGGATTTGGTTTTGATTTATGCCAACTTGAACCTTTAGGTCAATTTGGGCTAGGTCAATTGGTTCAATTGGGTCCAATCATGGCTTTGTCAAGTTCAATAATCAATTTGGAATGAACTTGAGCAATTGGTTGCAATCAATTTGGTTTATATTTTGATTTGACCTGATTTGGTATTTAATTTCAATTTGGGTCAAGAGGACCAATTGGGTTTGGTTTGACTCAATTGAAGGTCAAGTCATATTAAAATATTGATTTTAATTTGGTGTGAATCATTGGTTTCTAGGGATTTGGTTTAAGTTGCAATTTGGCTAGTTTGGATTCATATGGGCTTAACTTGGTCAAATGACCAAGTTGACTTGGTTTGACCCAATTTGTAACAATTCATCAACCTAGGTGATCAACAATCATGATGGGAGGTTTTGATGGGCTTGTTCAATCCAATTTGGGTAGGATTAAAACTTGGCTCAAATAGGTCAAATTGGCCACTTTGGGTCAAGTGGACCAAGGGTTTAGTTGGCTTGATTTGGTTGAGTTTGATTTAGTTGAGTTTATATATGGATTTGGTATTGATATATAAATTGAATTGCAATTGGGTTAAAATGGTTTGTTCATTTGAACATTTCAAGTCGGTTAAATTGGGTTTGACTTGGGTTGATTTTAGTTTGGCTTGATGATTTTAGATTTCATTTATATTTGTGAATATGATTTAAGGTATGATTGATTCATGAGATCAATTGAATTTTTTTGAATGAAGGAATTTGACTAAGTCCATGGAGTTGAGTCATGTGGCTTGGTTTGATTTTGATGCTAAGTCCATGGATAGGTCATATGGTTTGGAAGGGTTTTGATGTAATGAGTTTGATTTTTTGATCATTGAATGTAGATTTGATTTATTTTAAGAAGATGATTGAAACAAATTGATTAGAAAATCAATTGATTGAGAAAATCAATTTTGGATTGATTTAGATTTACTAAAGTCCATGGGATAGGTGGCTTGTGAAGGGTTTTGATTTGATCATGGGCTTCAATCATTTGGTTTTGGAATTTGGTTTGGATTTGGATTTGAATTTGATGTTTGAATTGAACTTGAGGTTTAGTTTGAGAAACTGGATTGATTTGGGTTGTGGTAGGTGGATTATCCTAATCCCAAGGCATAACCTAATATGGTTAACCCTTCTATGTCTTAGGTTAAGTGTTTTACCTAATTGTTAGAAGTGTCTTATGACTAAAGTCTTAGTTCTAGAAGACTCTAAGTCTAAGATGTGAAGATTGAATGCACTAAAAAGTTCAATTAGGCTCCATAGATTCTCTTGGAGATAGATGATTGGATTGAAGCCAAGTTTCACATTAATTGATACATCTTTGAATGCTTTGCTTGGGAGACTATGGATGAGAATAACATAGTTTCATCCTCTCTACATCTATGAAGTTCATGAGAGGTGGAATCATCTATGTTAAAAGAGATCTTGCCATTTCTATAATGCTATATTCTCATGCTTAAAATAAAAAGAAAAGGAAAAAAGAAAAAAGAAAATAAAAGAGAAATAGAAAAAAGAAAAGAAAATAAAATGAAAAAGAAAATAAAAGGAGGAAAATAGACTTGAGGAGGAAGTGGAGCTTGACATTAAATTCCACCCACAACTACTCCATTCAATATATATGGGTATGATGACCTTCCACCGTGTAGAGGAAGAGGCGCTCAGGGTAGTCCTAGGGTGGAAAACCTCATATTGGCCACCAATAGAACATATGTCCCAAAGAGTACATGCTATCCATATAGACTTAGAATCTAGTTCATAGGATGAGTTTTATAGTTTAGCACACCAAGTATTCTCAAGAATAGATTTGAAGGTGACACTTGAGATAATGATGAAGAGACTCCAAAGCAAAGCATAAGTATATCCAAGTGAAATAGTTAGGCATGTTGGGAACCTGCTCTAACCCCACTTTCCTCTCAAAAAAGTGAGGGTTTGGTAGTTAAGGAAGCCCCTAAGTCATCCACAAGTGTGAAGACTCGTGAGGTTCTTTCAGCATCATCATCCCAAGTCAAGAAGTTGTGTAGAACTTGAAAATGATTCATATAAAGATTTAATAGAATTACCTTTTGATTGGTACTTTCCTTGTGTTCATAATTTAGCAAAGAAAGGGTTAATCCCACATACATGGTTAAAACATAAGTCATTACATCGAAAGAATATGGAAGAACAAATGCAAAAGTTTTCAATCAAGACCTGACTAGATTCGATAAAGGTCTAATCAATGATGACGACACGCTAAGTCATCACCAATCATTTATAATGATAGTTTTTTCAAATCATATTAATTCATATGAGGAGCTGTGCTTAAAAATTTTAGATGATCCAAATGATTTTGAAGTTAATGATGCACCGCCAGAGTTTGAAGAAGAGATCAAGTCAACCATCGATGATCTTAAGGAAATTAACCTATGAACTAAAGAAGATACATGCCCGACATACATCAGATCTTTATTGAATGAAATTGAAACTAATTACTTAGTTAGGCTATTGAATAAGTTTAAGGACGGCTTTGTATGCAGATATGAAGGGATATCTGGATTGGCTCCTAACATAGGGTCCATAAACTAGCAATAGAGTCTACTGCTAACCTTATCAAGCAAGCTCCTAGACGCATGCAGACATAGAACAACATCATTTTGAAGTCAAGAAATCAATGAATTTCATCCGAAGAAGAAAAATACCCTACTTGGTTAGCCGTCATCCGCGAAAAAGAATGACCAAATTCACATATGCATCGAATAGGATTTAAATAAGGCATGTCCAAAAGATGAATTTTCACAAACTAATGAGCTAATGGTACATTGCCTCATCTCATGCAATCTTCTTTTTGTGGATGGCTCATCATAACCAAATAAAGATGGCCCCAAGATGAAAGAAACACCACTTTTAAGAACTCAATCGAATCTATTGCTATAAGGTCATGCCATTATCTTAAAATTGCTAAGAAAGCTATGACTCAAATCTTCATGAACTCATTCATCATTAAGTTGAGTGTTATGTCGATGATCTCATGGTCAAAAGAGAAAAGGAAGACCATCTCTGACTTGAAAGTTCCAAGATGATTTAACCTCAAAATGAACCCCAAGTGTGCATTAGTAGCTTCAAATGCCTTGGGTTTGTTCACAAGAATCAAATTGATCTAGAAGATCAAGGTGATATTAGAAATCACACCCCCAAAAAGCTTAACTCAACTTAGATCATTCCAAGGGCAGATGGCATATCTAAGACGCTTTATATCTAACATATCCGAAAGATGTCAGCCATTCTTAGTGGTTGTGAAAATGGATGTCAAGCTCAAGTGGGATGATAAGTGTGAGCATGCCTTCAAATACATCACAAGCATTGATGACATCAAGCATTTATGCACATCATACTTTATATTGCTTTATGATGACTCCCTTGTGCTTAGCCCAAGCCAATGATGAAGGAAAGGAAAATGCACTATATTACAATACTCAATCTAATCTACGAGGCTAATTATCCACCTATGAAGCATGCAGCTTTAATCTTTGCATCCCAAAAGCTACACTACATGCTTTCTCATGGTGAACTTAATCTCTAGGATCCACCATAATTATCTATTGACATGATCAACACTATCTGAAAAGTGGCATGATGATCAAGATTCTCTCATAGTTTGACATTACCTTCATTTGCGGTGAAAGGATAAGCGCAAGTGGATTTCTTAGAGACTCAATTCTAAATCCATTTAGTGATGATCTCCCGATGAACAAATCATGAAACTTAGGGGATACTAGCACTGGGAGATGTACTTTGATGGTGTAGTTTCCTCAAAGAAGAGAGAAGAAACACAATCCTATTCCAAGTGTGGGTAGGAATAGTTCTCTTAACTAGACAACAATGTGATGAGATTCTCATATCATCTATCCAACCTTGCACCATGAAGTCAATATGAGGCTTTGATTATCAATCTAGAGTTATTCATTACTCTAAGCATCTAGAACATCAATATCTACAGGGACTCTCAGTTAATTATCAACCAAATTGCTGGATCCTATAAGGTTATAAATCCCAAGCTCCATCACTACCATAAGTACACCATGGAGTTGTTGGCCCAAATTTTAGAGGTTACCATTCATAAGATTCCTTGAGGAGAGAATGTCAAGCATATTTAGCCAATCATGCCAAGGAGTTGGCATGTCTGAGGATGAGTCCATATCAATAAAGGTCCAAAATAAACAAGTCTTATCTCTTATTGATATTGAAATCATCAAAAAGTACTCTCTTAAAGGGGAGGTTTCCATTGCCATGAAGGATGAAGAGTTAGATTGGAGGTAACTATTCATGGATTACCTAAATAAAGGTGAACTATCTCAAGAGAAGTCTAAATCCCATTAGATGAAGCAGAGAGCACATTCCAACGCTCTTGTGGATGGTTTCTTGAACTAGTGGTCTTTTGATCATATGTGGCTATGTTGATTACAAGCATGAAGCCCTTAAGATCTTGATCGAGGTGACCGTGATTATGTGGTGCCAAAAATCGATCCCAAGATGAAATCCAAGATCATGAGACTAGGATACTACTGGTCATTGATAATCAAAGATTGCATGCATATGGCTAGGAGATGCCACCAATGTCAAATAAATGATGTGGTCCTACACCAACCACCCAACATTCAACATCTTATATTGGCCTCATGGACATTTGAGTGTTGGGGTACTGACATAGTGGGTGTGATTAATCCTCCTTCTACCAAGGGTCATTGGTTCATCTTAGCTGCAACTAACTACTTTTTTAAATGGGAAGGCATTTCAGATGTCACAAGACATGCCCTGATTTTTAGAAACCATATCGAATATAGGTTCGGAGTGCGTCAACTAATTATATCTGAAAATGGTATTGCATTTAAGAGCACCGAGATCAACAACTTTGCCAAGAAACAACATAGATAAGTGATATTATACCATCAACTACCTGAAGGCAAATGGCTTACTAGATGCCTTCAACAAATCTCTCTTCTAAATAAAAAAAGACACCGACAATAATAAGTGATAATGGCATGAGTAGTTGAAGCTTTGTGGGCCTACCACCACATATAAAACTCCAACTTAGTCTACTCCTTTTTTCTGAGTGTATGGTTCTGAACCCATTCTACCATTAGAAGTCTAACTCCCATCACTAAGGCTAGCTGTTGGTAGTAAGATCACAAAATAGCAGAATGCCAAGTTATGGTTAGAAGAGCTATAAGGTTTGGAGGAGAGACGCATGCAGGCATGCTAAAACCTTGAGTTGCATAAAGCTAAATTGATTCAAGCTCACAACAAGTTGGTTCATCCTAGAGCTTTTCATTTAAGAGAGCTTATTTTAGTTCTAAAGAGACTGATTGTTGCCCATCGTAAGATGGAATGCAAGTTTTAACCCACTTAGGAAGGCCCTTTTGCCTTAGAGAAGACCTACCAAAGAGGATCTTATCATCTTATTGATCATAAGGGAAAGTGCCCAATGCTTCCAATCAATGGGCTCTACTTATAGAAATATTATAAATCAAGTTTGAAAATAATTATCATCAATGAAAATTCCATTTTGAATTGAATCTCTTCCATGTTGAAAGTATTCTTATTTATGAATCTACCATGATGTGTTTAGGGTAGGTGTAAGAACTTGAGTGGCATCCTATCCTTCATCGACACAACATAAACACAAAATACACACAAACATATAAAATAAACACAAGTATTTTTTGTCCTCCTACTATGAGTTCAGTTAACACCCCCAACAACACTCACCCAATAGTTTATTTTTTTTTAATTTATTTAGTTACTTTAGGTTTGGGTTTAGGGTTTGGGGTTTAGGTTAGGTTTAGGGTTTAAGATTTAGGGTTTTGAGTTGGTTTTATGCTTAGGTTTAGGTGTTTAGGTTGTGGTTTAGTTTATTGGTTTAGTTAGGGGAGTTTAGGGTTTAGAGTCTGGTTTGGTGGTTTAGGTAGTCAGGTCCTGGTAAGGTTTAGGGTCAGGAAGTTAGGATTTGGTAAGGTTTAGTTTTATTATTTTATTTTATTTTATTGGTTTATTTTACTTTATTATATTAGTATATATTTATTGTAGTTTTTTATTTTATGGTTATTTTATTTGTATTTTATTATTTTAGTTATTTTATTTATTTTATTTTATTATAAGTTTAAGTTTTAGTTTACATTTTTATTTATCTTTATTTTATCTTAGTGGCCTTTTAGAAGATTAGGTTCAAGTTAAGTAGTTTGGGCCTAATATTTTAAAGTCATGAGGGTTTAGGTAGGAGGTTTATTTTAGTTTGCCAATGCCAGGGTATGTAGGTTTAGGGTTAGGATCTTGTAAGATTTAGGTATCCAGTTTTATTTACTCAGGGCCTGGGTTGTGGTTTGGGTGTGGTTTGGGTCAAGGGAGATCCATGGGATCATGGTTCAGGGTTTAAAGTTAGGGCGCCATGGGCCTAGGGCCCAGGTGGGTGGCCTATTAGAAGTTTTAGGATTCCAGGATCTTTATGGTGGGGTATGAAGGTTAGTGTTTGGTGGTATCATCATTCAAGTGAGCCTGGATGATTTAGTGAAAGTTTAGTGGTTTTAAGATCACAAACTGGCCTAAAATTAGTTTTATTTTTAATATCTATAGACATTTTTTATTTTATTTGTGTATTTTTATTTAGCCTCAGGGTTTAGGGTTATGCCTTAGTTATGCTTATGGTTAGGGTCATGATTTATAGTTAAAGGTCTTTAACTTTAATCTAGTTTAGGGTAGGGAGTGGAGTAGTGGTGTGTATTTAGTGGTTTTAGGGTCAGTTGAGGAGGGTATTATATAGGAGATCCATAATATAATATTTTAGGGTTAGTGTATAGTGGCTCATGATATGGTTGAGTCAGGTATAAGTTTCCCTAGAGGCCCAGGAGTCATTATTTAGATTAAAGTTTAGCCCAGGTCTTTAAGTTTTAGGTTTAGCCCAGGGCTTTTGTGGCCTGTGGGTAGGGCCCAGATTTAGTAAAGTTTAGGTGTATAAGGCTGGCTTAGTTTTATTTAGGTTTTATTAAATTGGCCTAGGTTAGGGTTTACCTTTAATGTTTAGGATTTTTATTTATTTTATCTGTTTATTTTATTTTTTATTTTATGTTATTTTATTTTATTTTTTATTCCAGGTTTATTATATTTAGTTTAGTATATTTAATTTATTTTAGCTTTTATTAATATACATTTTATTATTTAGGTTTGGTCCAATTTTAGTTTAGGTTATTTTATTTATTTTTTATTTTATTTTAGTTCAGGCTTTATTTATTTCATTTGGATCCATTTTAAATTTTAGGTCCATTTTTAGGTGTCAGGTTTGGGGTGTGGTTAGGGTTAGGTTTGTGGTTTAGGGTTAGGGTTTAGTTTAGGGTTGGCTCAGTTAGGTTTGGTAGGGTTTAGGGTTAGGGTTTAGTGTGGGTTTAGAGAGTTAACAATTTAAGATTTGATTTAATTTATTTTAGGTTTAGTTGTATTGTTTATTTTAGGTTAGGGGATTAACAGGGTATGTTGTTGTGGTTAGTTTAGGATTTAGGGTTTAGGATTTAGGGTTTAGTTTAAGTTTTAGGTTTAGCTCAAGTTTTAGCTTGGTTTTTTTTTTAATAGAGAACAAATTTAGTTCGATATTTCTTCTTTGATTTCATCAACCAAGTAACACACCAAGTTTTTAAGACACAAGCAACAACATATAAAAAAAAATGTGCATGCATGAGTAAATCAAAAACCCTAGGTAACTAGAACTGTCTCTACTGTAAAGACACAATTCCATAAGAAG
This sequence comes from Cymbidium sinense, assembly GCA_021442155.1. Taxonomy (NCBI): domain Eukaryota; kingdom Viridiplantae; phylum Streptophyta; class Magnoliopsida; order Asparagales; family Orchidaceae; genus Cymbidium; species Cymbidium sinense. The sequence goes on along the minus strand of JAKCPB010001821.1, from coordinate 121,220 downwards.
ATGATCAGATTGACCATTCTTCAGTTTCTCTAGTTCCTATTAAACCACCCCACCTCTAGTAGTAAAAGCACCATCATCTCATCTCTCACTCTACCACCACCACAGTTGTAACCTCTATCGCTCCTCCCACCTCCATAACCACCACTACTCCGATGACCACCTCCATATCCACTAGCACCTCCAAATCCCCCACCACCATTGTGATAACTGTTGCCTCCCTTTACCTCCACCGCCAGATCTAGACTGAGCCTGGTTGATGGTGATGTTCTGCCGTGGTTCTTTCCATTCTGGGAGTTAGTTTAGGTTAATTAGGTTTGGTGCTAGATTTTTTTTAATTTATTTAGTTACTTTAGTGTTTAGGTTAGGGTTTAGTTTAGGATAGGGTTTAGGGTTTAAGGTTTTATAGATTTTATGCTTTTTTTAGTTTAGGGTTTATGATTAGGGTTTAGGATTTAGGATTTAGGATTGAGGGTTTAGAGTTTAGGATTTATAATTATTGTTTATAACTTAAAATTTAGGGTTTTTATGATTTAAGATTTAGGGTTTTGCATTTGTGGTTTGTAGGGTTTACAGTTGTAGGGCTCAGCTCAGTTTAGGTTTTTTGTGGTAGAAAGGCATAGTAGGGTTTGGGGGGGTGGGGCCTAGGTTTTTGGGTAGGGCCTGGATTATTAGTTTTAGGAGTGGTTAGTATTTAGATTAAGATTTATGTATTAGTGGGTAAGTAGGGATGGAGAGGGAGGGTTTAGGGTTTATATTTGTATATTTATATATTAATTTTATTTTATTTTATTTAGGTTTATTATATTTTTATTTAGTTTATTTATTTTAGGTTTTAATGAGTTTATTTTTAAGTTTATGTTTAGGTTTAGGTTTATTGTTTAGTTTTATTTTATTTTATTTTTTTATTTATTTTTATTATTGGGTTTAGTAGTTTTATTTTATTTTTTAGGTTTAGATTTTAGGGTTATTTAAGTTATTTTAAGTTTTATTTTTAGGTTAGCTTAGGTTTCTTTATTTATTTTATTTTATTTAGTTTAGGTTTAAGTTTAGGTTTAGGTTTAGGTTTTATTTATTTTAGTTTATTTTAGTATAGGTTTATGTTTTTAGGTTTATTTTTTATTTTAGGTTTTTTTTTAGTTTAAGGTGGTTCTATTTTATTTATTTTAGTTTATTTATTAAGTTGTTCATCTAATTTATTTTATTTTATCTTATATTTTATTTTAGTTTAGTTTATTTTTTTATTTTATTTAGGTTTTATTTCTAATTTTTATTTTTTTAGTTTAGTTTAGGTTTTATTTATTTTAGTTTAGTTTTTTTTTATTTTTTATTTTAAGTTTAGTTTTAGGTTTTATTATTTATTTATTTATTTTATTTAGGTAAGTTGGGTTTTAGGTTTAGTATGGTTTTTTAGGGTTTGTTTAGGTTTAGAGTTTAGTTTTAGGTTTAGTTTTAGGGTTTAGGGTTTAGGGTTTAGGGTTTAGGTTTTAGGTTTAGGGTTTAGGTTTTAGCTTAGGGTTTAGGGTTTAAAGTTTAGGGTTTAGGGTTAAGGGTTTTGGGAAAGTTAGAATTACCATAAAAGGAAAAGATACAATGTCCTTAAAAGTGTAAAGCTCTAAAATCCGCTCTTAGAGCTACAAGAAACCTAAAGAGCTAAACCCCATCTAAGTACATTAGATAAAGAAAAGAAAAGAAAAGAGGAAATCGACATAAGAAGCATAAGAGAAAAGACACAGTAAGGCAAAATAAATCAAAAAAATATTAAAGGATGAGTCGAGTAGTTCATGATTCCTTTGAGAAAGCAAGATAAGCAAGATCCAGAATAACACTTGGCTTGACTAAGTAATGACCATTCCCTCTATAAAGTTCCAACCTAAAAAAGAAATATGCAAAACACTACAAAGGCAAAAGTCATAGCTAAAAAGGATAAGGATAAAGAGAGGAAAAAGAGAGAGCTAAGAAGGATAAGGCTCAATCAGGGTTCATCTCAAGGGGTAATAATACATATGAGCATCCAAACTTCATAAAGAAGGGTTACAATCATATGTAATGCTACCAACCAGAGAGCAAAGTCATCATAGCCAGTATACCTTATACAAGCAAACATCCAAAGATAGCAGTCCGTAGAGTTCCAGATCTTGCACCATTAAATAAAAAGCAATCAACCAACAACCAGCTAGTAGCCAAACCACCAAACAAAAACCACAATAGACTAATCACAATAACCCAGAGAGATGCTAGAACAAAGTTAGAACACCAACAACAACCATTATCCAAATACCCATCGAAGCTCCAAACTAAAAAAGATCCAACCATCGCCAGCACCGTGCCAATGCCAATTAATAGAAATAGCCAACAAAATCAAGATAGGAGCTCTCAAGCCAAAGTCCCAACAAGTAGTAGTCACCAAGCTAAACCAAGGTGAGCAACCACAATGATTAAATAGATTAAATGAAACCATCAATCAACATAAGTCGCAACCAAAGGTAAATCACTAGAAGACAAAATAGGATAAAGGTGGCCAAAGCCACCAACCACTAGAAACTAAAAAGTCCAATCTAAAAGGATCAACAAAGGTTTGGCAAGCACCGTAAAAGGATCTAATAAATTGTCCAAGAAGAAGGAAAAGACCAACTTTGAAAAAGCTCCTCTAACAAAACCAGCTAAGTAAAACATCCATAAGTCAACCATGAGAGAACAACCCATCATAAATAACCAACGAAGGAAGCATCTCCAGCAGCTAATGAAAAGCAAAAAACCAACAAAGCACCACACAACAGAGGTCCAATACAAGCACAACCACCACAAAAAGGCAATAACAGTAGTTAGCCAGGACTAGCCGTAAAACCCAACTTCCCTAGCAACAAAGACTAACCCGACAAGAAGCATAATAATAACACAAAATGTGCTGCAAATAATGCACCAAGTTGAGGCTAATCTCAGGAGAATAACTAAACACAAAACTAAGCCAAAAGAAGTATCCAACAATAAACAACAAGGAACTGGGAGGCAACCCCCAAAAAAGCAGGCATGAAATAATCCAAAAGAAGGCTCAAAAAGGCAACAACCAACAATAGTTCCCACTACGAAGGCCACCCATCCAACCAAGAAAAACTATCAAGTATTTGAGTTCAAGAGGAGTTCCAGTGCAAAAATAGAATAAAGATAGAGAAGAAACTATCTTATCCACCAACAATCAGTAACAGGCAGATTAGACAAGACCAAGCCAACAAAACTAAGACAACCTGGGCTGGAAAGATGGGTACCACCAAGGTAGCAACCACCAGGCCAACCCAAAAGCAAGAGGTCAAAAACATAACCAAGCTCAAGCCAAAAAGTAAAAATAAGTTTAGGGTTTAGGTTAGATTTAGGATTAGGGTTTAGGGTTTAGAAGGTTTATAGTTTTGATGGTTTAATGTTTAGGTTTTAGGGTTTTAGGATTAAAGTTTTGGGTTTATGGTTTAGGGTTTAGAGTAGTAGGGTTAAGGGTTTGGGAGTGGTTAGGTAGGGTAGGGTAAGGTTTTAGGGTTTAGTTTAGCTTTTTTAGGGTTGTGGTGGGGTGGCTTAGTTTAGGGTGTTTAGGGTGAGGGTTTAGGGTTTATGGTTATTTGTGGATCATGATTTTAAAAAAGCAAACAAGCAAGTGGTTTATTTAGTTTATTTTTATTTATTTTATTTTTAATTTTAGTTTATTTTAATTTTATTTAGTTTAGTTTATTTATTTTAGTTTAGGTTTTATTTTAGTTTATTGTTAGGTTTTTTAGGTTTAGTTTATTTTAGCTTAGTTTTATTTTATTTTTTTAGGCTTATTTAATTTTTAGTTAGGTTTTTATTTTACTTTTAGGTTTAAGTTTTAGTTTTATTTTAGGGTTATTTTAGGTTATAAATTAATAGGTTTAGGTTTATTTTAGTATTTTATTTATAGGTTTACTATTTTGGTTTAAGTTTAGTTTTTTATTTTTTATTTTAGTTTATTTTAGTTTAGGTTTAGGTTTATTTTATCTTGTTTAATTTAGGTTTAGGTTTTTTTTTAGTTTGTTTCTTTTATTTAGTTTTATTTTATTTTATTTTAGGTTTAATTTATTTTATTTTATGTTTAGTTTTATTTTATTTAGGTTTTTATTTTAGGTTTATTTTATTTTTTTTTAGTTTAGTTTATGTTTTATTTATTTTATTTTTAAGTTTGTTTTATTTTTAGTTTATTTTATCTTATTTTATTTTATTTTATTTAGGTTTTAGTTTAATTTTTTATTTTATTTTATTTAAGTTTAGGTTTTTTTATTTATTTTATTTTTGGGTTTTATTTTGCTTAGGTTTAGGTTTTTATGTTTTTAGTATTTACAGTTTAGGGTTTAGGGTTTAGGGTGTAGGGTTTGGGGTTTAGTTTAATGGGTTTAGGTGAGAGCTTTTTTTTTTGATTTTTTTGATTTTTTTAATAAAACCAGTAGGTTTAGGTTTATTTAGTTTATCTTTTTATTTATTTTAATTTATTTTATATTATTTTTATCTAAGTTTTTTTATTTTTATTTTAGTTTATTTATTTTTAAGTTTATTACTGGTTTTACTTTAGTTTATTTTAGGTTTATTTTAGGTTTTATTTAGTTTTATTTTTAATTTATTTTTAAGTTTAGGTATTATTTTATTTTAGGATTAGGCTCTTATTTTATTTTTATGTTTATAGTTTAGGTTTTAGGTTTTAGTTTAGGTTTTTTTTTTAGGTTTTTTATTTCTTTTATTTTATGTTTATTTAGTTTAGTTTTATGTTTTAGGGTTTAGGGTTTAGGGTTTGGGGTAGGGTTTGTGTTTGTGGGTTGGTTTTTAGGTTTAGGGTTTAGGGTTTTAAATTTTTATTTTTTTATTTTATTATTTTATAATAAGTAAACTAAGTTTAGTTTAATTTATATATTTTTATTTTAATTTAGTTTATTTATTATTTTAAGTTTATTTTATTTTTTTTTTATTTTATTTAGTTTTATTTTATTTTATTTTATTTTCTAGGTTTATGTTTTATTTTTTATTTAGGTTTATGTTTAGGTTTTATTTTAATTTTAAGTTTAGGTTAAAGGTTCTTATTTTAGGTTTATTTTAAGGTTAGATTTTAGTTTAGGTTTAAGTTTACTTTTTTATTTTATTTTATTTAGTTTAGGTTAAGGTTATTTATTTTATTTTATTTTAGGTTTAGGATTAGTTTATTTTAATTTAGGTTTATTTATTTTATTTTATTTTAGTTTAGATTTTTTTTAGTTTAGGTTTTTTTTTTTTATTTATTTTAGGTTTTTTAGGATTAGATTTTTTAGTTTTCATTTTATTTTATTTTTGATTGATTTTATTTTTATTTATATTTTAGCTTTAGGTTTTATTTTATTTAAGTTTTTTTTAGTTTAGTTGAAGGTTTTATTTATGTTATTTTAGTTTAGTTTTTAGTTGTTTTATTTTATTTTATTATTTTAGTAGTTTAGGTTTTAGGTTTAGCTAGTTTTTTTATTTTAATTTATTTTTATTTTATTTTAGTTTAGTTAGTTTTAGGGTTTTTATTTTATAGAGTTTAGGGTTTTATTATTTATTTTTTTAGTATTTAGTTTTTTCTTTTAGTTTATTTTAGTTTAGTTTTAGGTTTATTTTTAGTTTAGCTTTATTTTATTTTATTTAGGTTTAGGTTTGGTATTTATTTTAAGTTTATTTTGGGTTTATTTTTAGTTTATTTTACTTTTATAGTTAGGTAATTTATTTTAGGTTTAGGTATTTATTTCATTTTTTTTTTTTTTTTTTGGGTTTATTTTAATTTATTTGGTTTTTATTTTAGTCTTTTATTTAGATTTAGGGAGTTTGTGGGTTTAGGGTGGGTTTAGGGTTTAGGGTTTAGGTTTAGGTTTAGGGGTTTGGGGTTTAGTTTAGGTGGGTGGGTTAGGGTTTTATTTTTAGGGTTTAGGGTTTATGTTTTAGGTTGTAGGTTTAGGGTTCGTGTTTTAGTTTGGTTTTGAGTTTTGGTTTTTTTAAAAGAACTAATTGAGATTCAACATTTCTTCTTTTTGATTTCATCAACTATGTAACACACCAAGTTTTCTAAGACACAAGAAATAACATAAATAAAAAGTGAGCACGCATAGAGCAAATCAAAAACCCTAGATAACTAGAACTGTCTCTACTATGAAGACATAGTTCCATATGCCAGATCGGACGTTCGTTTCTCCGTTCCCATCAACCACCCCTACCAGATCCACCATCATATCCCCGATCTCTCTCTCCACAACCATGGTCAACCTCCGCCGCTATCCCTCCATAACCACCACTACTCTCCCACCACCACCTATTTTTGCACCGAGATCCCACCACCACTGTGATAACGCCCTCAACCTTGCCTCCACCACCGATCTAGGCAGCCGGTTGACATGATGTTCTTGTCATCAAGATTCTACCCATTCTGGGCTTAGGTTTAGGTTTTTTTATTAGGTTTATTTTTTAATTTATTTAGTTACTTTAGGTTTAGGTTTAGGGTTTGATTTTAGGGTTTAGTCTTAAGGGGGGTTTAAGGCATAGGATTTAGGGTTTGTTTATGTTTTATGCTTTTAGGTTTAGTGTTTAGGCTTTAGGGTTTGGTTTTAGGGTTTAGGGTTAGTTTAGGGTTTAGGGTTTTTGTTTTTATCTTTAGGGTTTAAGGTTTATGGTTTAAAGTTTAGGGTTTAGGGTTTAGGATTGTTTAGGGTTTTTTTTTTGGGAAAGTTAGAATTTTAGTAAAAGGAAAAGGTAAAATGTCCTTGGGTAAAGCTCTAAAATTCTTTATTCTCATAGAAAAACCTAAAGAGCTAAACTCCCATCTACACATTAGAAAAAAGGAAAACAAAAGAGAAAATAGAATAGCTAAAAAACAATATAAAAAGACATAGAGTAAGACTAAAACAAATCCTGAAAAGAGTAAAAATATGAGTCAACAATAGTTCTTGATATCTTTGAGAAAGCAAGATAAGCAAGATCCACAGTATCAATGCTTGGGTTGATTGAGTAATGACCATTCCCTCTATAAAAAGATCCAACCTATAAAAGAAATATGTAAAACACTACAAAGGCAAAAGTCATAGCTAAAAAGGATAAGCATAAAGAGAGGAAAAGGAGAGAAACAATGCTCATTAGGATCATCTTAAGCAACCATACATATGAGCCCAAACTTAAAAAAGGGTTACAATCATGTGTAATGCTACCAACTAGATAAGAGGTAACATCAAAATAATCCAGATACCCGATACAAGTAAACATCCAAGGCCAGCTCATAGTTTTATCTTGCACCATTAAATAAAGAGCAATCACCAAAGAACTAGCCACCAAAAAAAAACTACAAGAGACTAATCACAATAACCAGAGAGGTTAGAATAAAGTCAAAACACCAACAACAACATCCAAGCTCCAAACTAGGAAAACTAGAACCCATCAGCACCACCAATGCTAATTAACAAAGAAATAACCAACAAAAAACCAAGATAAGAGCCCTCAAGCCAAAGTCCAATAAGTAGTAAACCCAAACCGGGTGAGCAACATAACAACTTAAAAATGAAACAATCAACTAGCAAAAAGTAATTCGAGTTTAAGAGGAGAGCTAATAAACTAACTAATGTAGAAAATAGAATAAAGGTAGAGCAAAAACCATCTCATCCACCAAAAACCAGTATCAATGTAGAGAAGAGAGTAAAACCACCCAACCTAGCTAAAGATAGGAACCACCAAGTTGCAACCACTGGCCAACCAATAAGCAAGAGGTCAAAATATAAACTGCTAAAGAAAACCGACAATAAATTTAGGGTTTATTTTAAAATAAGCTTTAGGGTTTATAATGTAGGTTTAGTTGGGTTTAGGGTTTTAGGTTTTTGGGTAGGAGTTGAAGAGGGCTTTAGGGTTTAGGCTCAGGGTATTTAGTAGGGATTAGGTTTATGATTTCTTGTGGCTTTTAGGTAGATTTATTTAGTTTAAACTTTAGGGTTTAGGTATGGTTTAGGTTTTTAGATTAAGTAAACCAGGTTTATGTCATTTAGTTTATTTAGTTTTTATTTATTTAGTTTATTTTATTTTGTTTTATTTTTAGATTTCTTTTAATTTTATTTAAATGAGTTTATTTATTTTAATTTATGATAGTTTAGTTTTTTTTAGGTTTAGTTTAGGTTTATGTTATTTTTTAGTTTAGTTTTAGGTTTATTTTATCTCAATTTTAGGTTTAGTAGGTTTTAAATTTAAGTTTAGGTTTTTATTTTTTATAGTTTTATTTTTTTTAGTTTTATTTAAGTTTATTTTTAGTTTATTTTATTTTATAAGTTTATTTAGGTTTATATTTATTTAGTTTATTTAGACATTTACATTTACTTATTTTATTTATTGGTTTAGGGTTTAGGGTTTATTTTAATTATTTTAAGTTTATTTTTATTTATTATTTAGTTTTTTATTTTAATTTAGGTTTAATTTATTTTTATTTTACTTTTATTTTATTTTATTTAAGTTTTTATTTTTAGGTTTATTTTATTTTAAGTTTAGTTTAGGTTTTATATATTTATTTTATTTAGGTATTTTAATTTTTATGTTTTAGGTTTAGGTTTAGGTTTAGGTTTTGGTTTAGTTTAGTTTTATTTTATTTAATTTTAGTTTTCTTTAGGTTTTATTTACTTTGATTTAGGTTTTTTTAGGGTTTAGGGTAGGATTTAGGATTTAACCAGGTGTAAGTTTAGGTTTTAGGGTTTAGAGTTTAGGGTTTAGGGTTTGTTTTATAGTTTAGGGTTTTTTAAGGTTTAGGGTATTTTTATTTTATTTTTATTTTTTTAATTTTCTTTATTTTTGTAAATTAAGTAAACTAGTAGGTATAAGTTTAGTTAGTTTATTAATTTATTTTTGTTTATTTTGAATTTTAAATTTTATTTTGGTTTATTTTATTTTATTTAGTTTAGTTTTATTTTAGTTGAGTTTTATTTTAGTTTATTTTGTTTAGGTTTAGGTTTAATTTATTTTTTTAGTTTAGTTTTATTTTTATTTTATGTTAGGTTTAGGTTTTATTTTTTTATTTTTGGTTAGGTTTTTAATTTATTTTTTTAGGTTTTAGTTTTATTTTAGGTTTATTTTAGGTTTCATTTTTTTAGTTTAGATTTATTTTTTTATTTTATTTTATTATGTTAGGTTTAGGTTTAGTTTATTTTAGTTTAGGTTTTATTTTAGGTTTAGGTTTTTTTAGTTTATTAAATTAAATTTTTATTTATTTTAGTTTATTTTTATTTAGTTTTTATTTTATTTTATTTTTATTTTAGGTTTAGTTTTTTATTATTTAGATCTTTATTTTATAGTTTATGTTAGGATTTTATTTATTTATTTTTTCTTTACATTTTAGGTTTGGTTTTGGTTTAAGTTTTAGTTTAGGTTTTATTTTATTTTATTTTAGGTTTTTTAATTTAATTTATTTTTTATTTTTTATTTAGTTTGGTTTATTTTTTTTGCTTTTAGGGTTTTTAGGGTTTAGTGTTTGGGGTTTAGGATTTAGGGTTTGGGTTTAAGTTGGGTTTAGTTTTATTTGGGTTTAGGGTTTAGGTTTAGTTTTAGGGTTTTAGCTTTGGCTTTGGGTTTTGTGTTTTAGGTTTAATTTAGGGTTCAATTTTAGTTTAGTTTTAGAATTTTTTTTTAAATAGAGAATAAATTCATTCAACATTTCTTCTTTTCATCATCAACCAAGTAACACACCAAGTTTTCTAAGACACAAGAGACAACATAGATAAAATTGGGCACATAGAGGAAATCCAAAACATTAGATAACTAGAATCATCTGAAAGACAGCCCATAGCAGTGATCAACCATTCTTGTTTATCCAGTTTTAATTTAACCATCCAGCTGTCAGTAGGATCCCCATCATATAATCTTACCACCATGGTTGTAACCTCTTCACTCTTGCCTCCATAACCACCAGTTTGACCTCCATATCCACCATCTCCTATAGATTTAGGTTTAGGGGGTTTTTTTTTTAATTTAGTAAACTAGTAGGTTTAGATTTATTTAGTTTATTTAGTTTATTTTTTTATTTATTTTAGTTTATTTTGTTTTTTATTTTTATTTAGGCTTATTTTTTATTTTTATTTAGTTTTTTTATTTTGTTTATTTATTTTAGTTTATGTTTTTTATTTGAGTTTTTTTTAAGTTTAGGTTTAAGTTTAGATTTATTTTTAGTTTAGTTTTATTTTATTTTATCTTTAGGTTTAGGTTTTTTTTTATTTTTATGATTAGGATTAAGTTTTTATTGTATTTTTTTAGGTTTGAGTTTTAGATTTATTTTAAGGTTTTATTTTTTTTTTGTTTTTTATTTATTTTGGTTTATTTTACTATATTTAGTTGAGGTTTAGGTTTATGTTTAGTTTATTTTAGGTTTAGCTTTAGGTTTTATTTATTTTAGTTTAGTTTATTTGAGTTTAGGTTTAGGTTTATTTTATTTTTATTTTATGTTTAGTTTTTTTATTTGATTAGGGTTTAGGTTTTAATATTTATTTATTTTTAGATTTATTTTTTAGGTTTAGGTTTTTATTTTGTTTTTATTTTATTTTATATTAGTTTTATTTTATTTTTATTTTAGGTTTAGTTTATATTTTATTTAGGTTTTTTATTTTTTAATTTAGTTTAGATTTTCATTTCTTTTATTCTAGTTTAGTTTTTATTTTTTTATTTTATTTTGGTTTAGGTATTTTTAGTTATTTTATTTTTAGGTTTTATTTAGTTTAGGTTTAGGTTTTTAGCTTTTTAAGGTTTAGGGTTTTTTTTCCTTTTAGGGAAAGTTTGAATTTTATTACCATAAAAATAAAGGATACAATTTCCTTAAATGGGGTAAAGCACAAAGTTCTGCTCATAGAGCTATAAGAAACCTAAAGAGCTAAACCCCCATATAAGTACAATGGAAAAAAAATGAAGAGCAAATACAACAGCTTAAAAGAAAATGAGAAAAGACCCAAACTAAGACTAATATAACTCAAGAAAACAGTTAAAAGAGTAGTCAGCAATAGCTCATGATCCCTTTGAGAAGTCAAGATAAGCAAGATCCACATCAATAGTTTTGGACGTAAAGATCATTCCATCTGTGAAGTTCCAACCTGCAAAAGAGATCTGCAAAATACTACAAAGGCAATGGTCATAGCTCAAGGGAAAAAGATAGTGTAAACAATTTAGAAAGAGCTAAGAAAGAGAAGGCTCGAGCTCAGTTAAGATCATATCAAGGGGCAACAATACATATGAGAATCCAAACTTGTTGAGAAGGGTTACAATTATATGCATGTTACCAACCAGAGAGAAGATATGAGGAAAAATTAAGGCCATCATAGCCAGCATACCTGATATAAGCAACCATCGAAGGCAAAACTGTCCATAGTGATCCAATTCCTCTACCAAAAAAATAGTGAAAAACATCCAGGTAGTAGCCAACCCACTAACCAAAACCCACAACAAACCAATCACTTAAAGCCAACATCCCAAAAGTTACACCAGGATCAATGGCCAAGCTAAAATAAACCAAGCAGTAACTCCACCAAAGCCACCACCAAAGGCAAAACGTCCACCCAAATAGCAAAATAGTAAGAGATAAGCAGCACCAGATAGAGGAAATATATACCGTAGAGAGGCCAAGAAGGCATCCAAAAATTACCATCAAAGCCACCACCAAGGCAGCCAAAAAAATAGCAAATCCACCACCGCCAACCAAGAGGATAATATCAAGGAACAAGGAGAGACAATTAAATTAGAGGGAGTCAATACTAATAACCAACATAAATCCCAAAACACCAAGCCACAACACAAGCATCAAGATAGCCATAAAAACCCCAGCAAATAAGTAACTTAAACAATAAGTCCTAAAACAGGACCAAAAAAACCACATGAGCTCATATCCTCCACCAACAAAATAACCAATAAAACCACCCAGGCCAGCAGCCAACAAGATGAGCATCAAGAGAAATCAGAGCAGTAGAAAAATTGACACCCAAACCAGGAACAAAAATAAAGAAAAAGCAGCTACACCCAAGAGAGGATTACCAAGTGAGTGTACTGTAAGCCCAACCTGAGAACCCAACCAAAAGCACCTAAACCAACCATCAAACATAGCCAACACATCCACCCAACAAATCAACTCAACCAGCCAAAATAGCCAACTAGCCTAGTCAACCAACAAAACCAATCAGCAGATAAAGCCAATATAGAGCCCAAAAAAGAGGGAAAGAACAAAAGCAGACAAATCCACAACCCACCTGGAGATCTCCAAAATAACCAAGAAATAAAAATGGTATTCACCCAGCCAGGCAAAGGCCAAGGAGGACCACCCAACCACAAGCAAAAAAATTGTAAGGAAAGGAACAATGCTTAAGGCAAACAAAACCCCTTCCAAATCCCAAAGAGAAGATAGTCACCACAAGGGAGAAAATAAGAGGACAATAATCCTAGAACAACTACCTCTAATCCACAAGGCAGAGGGAAAAACCAACCAGCAGAATCCCCCAAGCCAAACTAGGAAAGGAGAACATTAACCACCAAAAAACCCAAAACTAAGCCAAGCTAGAAGAGGTCAACAACAAGAATGAAAAAATAACCACCCAAAATAACCAGGCAGATGGAAGAAGAAAATATCAGCAATGAGTAGAACCAAACATGGCACCCAAAAAACTAATTCGAAAAAAGCCATAGCCAGCTAAAACTAGAGGCAAACTCAACATCCTTTAATAAAAGAGGTAAACCAAAATGGGCACAGCCATAACCCAATAAAAGACCCTCAAAATATCACTAGCTGTGTGACAAAAGAGGCAAAGCATGAGCCACAGAAAGAAAACCACCAGTCTTAGAGGATAGGGAAATCGATTAAAAGCACTATGACCCAAAAAAGAGTCAATCAAGTATATAATGGGGTTAAGAGGAAGGGGATTAAGTATAGAAATAAACTCAGCAAAAACCACTTCTTGGTGAGGAAAGCACAAAATAAACAACCAAAAAATAGTCTGAATAAAACCACCATAATAAAGAAATCAACAAAATAGGAGAAGGTTAAAATCTGAGGTAAGGCAGTCCAGTGTTATCCAAATTGACCAAACCACGCAGATGCCTAGGTAAGCTATGGTTATAAAAAAAAAGTGAGTTGATTTAATTTCCCTCACAAATTAGCAAAGAAATCAGCAAAAGCTTTACCTTCATGAAGAATGTGAAAATTTTGTAGCAAACATGAGAAAGAAGCTTTTTAGTGTTATTAAGAAGATAAAATAAGTCAACATTCCCCATTTTATTATTAAGCATATCAAGTAAAAGAAGAGCATTAACTTCAATCCAAATATTAAAGAGGCCTTTGCTTAAATAAATATCAATAGCTTTGTTAACATCCATGAGCTCAAAGAAAAATAATAGAACAAGCTTTGAGGGGGTAGAAAAAGCACAAATGATAGTACCTTTAGAATCTCTAGGAATTCCACTACAACCATATTTATTTATGGAAACAAAACCATCAGTATTGATCTTAATAAAATTTTATTTAGGCTTAATCCAATGTATAATCCTAATACTCTTGTAGGAAGGATCATCATGCAAAGTCATACCCAACTTTTTAGCCACAAATTTATAACCTCTAAAGTGAAGATTACAAATTATATTTGCATTAAACAAAGCATTAATTTTTTTCTTTAGTTCTAGCAAAGAACCTTTTATGGTTCATAGGGATACCATGATGTTTAGAATCATTTCTATCCATCCAAATGAACCAAATAAGGGTGATAGAAATTAAAACTTTCATATGACCTTTCACAGTTTTATGGAAATAAACTTCAAGAAGTTGATATAAATAAAGAGACCTGTTAAAATAGTTAGTGTTAAATAAATCATCATACCATATCCAAAGTTTGGAAGCAATAGCACCATTAACAAAAACATGATTAACATTTTCAATATGAAAGCAATAATAGCACTTAGAAAATAAAACACTTTAAACTAGAGCAAGGAATCAATAGGGATGAAGTTATTCAAAATCCTCCAAGCTAAAATAGAATAAGAAATGGGAATGATATTGTTCCAACGTTTAATGAAAATATTAGAGGTGTTGTAATAAAATTCCAAACCTCTTTAAGAAAGAAATCATCATTGTAAGAGAGATTGAAAATAATTTGATCCGATTTATTAGAAAAGATAGCGATGTTGCAAAACTTGTCAATAAAAGAAATAGGAATGTTGTTCTCAAGTTTGTTTTAATTCCAATTGTTATTAAGCCAAAAATAGTTAACTTTGATAGCAACAGTATAGCATGTAGATAAAAGATTGTCAATAAATCCATTCCCAATCCAATTTTCTTGCCAAAAGAATGACGAACCTGAATGAATACCCAAAGATATTAATGATTCAACAACCCATTTAATGAAGCAAAGCCTTTTCCAAACTGGAGAGTCACCATCTTTATAAGAAGAGGGTGTTTACCTTGGCAATTTTTTCCATCATAAAATTAGCCCAAAGGCTATCATTCTTTCTAAAATTCCACTGAGCTTATGAGAGAAGGCGATAGCTTTATGAATAGGTTCGCAACAAAGACCACCTTCTCCCAATGGACCATAACATTTATGCCAGGAAGTCCAATGCATTCTCTTAATAGAATTATTGGACCACCAAAAAAATTTATTAAGCAAGCAATCAATTCTGATAAAAGTAGAATTAGTGGGAATAATAGTTTGAATCAAATAAAGAGGCATTGAATTGAGAGTGCTTTTAAGAATAGTAAGCCTACCACCAAAGAAAAGTAAATGGAATTCCCAAAAAGAAATTTTATTTAAATTTTTTTGAATTAACTCATCAAAAAGGTGGGATCATTTTGGACCTTTAAAAAAAGGAGCACCCAAGTGCTTAAAAGGAAAGTGTTGATGTTTAAAATTAGTGATAAGCATTATTTGATTGATTTTTTTATCGAAGATACTTGAAAAAGTAATAAAACAACTTTTGTTATCATTGATAGAAAGACCACTTTCTCAACCAAATTTATTTAAAAAAATCTTGAGGTTCTTGATATGATGAATAGAAGTATTGCAAAAAATAATAAAATCATCTGCAATGCTTAAGTGTGTAATAGGAAGATCACCAAAAGTTTTGTAGTACATATTATGATTATTTAAGAATAACTCATTGATGCTCCTTGATAAGTACTCAATAGCAATAATAAATAAAGCAGGGGATAAAGGATCCCTTAATAGACCAAGCATTATTAAGACCATAAATGATCCCTTAAGCCATGGGAAGAAGGAAAGAAGCCTAAAGCTACATTAAAAAAAAAAATAGAGAACCGACATTATTAAAAATTTTAAAAGAAAAATAAATTTAGTAGAAAACCCAAAAATTTAGAATATAGAAAAGGAATCCCAAGAGATATTATCAAAAGCTTTGGTAAAATATATAATTTGAAAAGAGTGTTTCCATCACTAGTCTTAGCATCTAAATCATGAATTAATTCCTAGGCAAGTAAAATGTTATCAAAAATAGATCGACCATTAACAAAATGAGTTTGGTTGAGAGAGATAATCTTATGAAGTAAAGGACTAAGCCTGTTAGCAAGAATTTTGGAAATCACCTTATTCAAGAAGGTGCAAAGACTAATAGGTCTAAAATCACTCCAATAGTCCTAGTTAACTTTCTTAGGCATAAGAATAATAGAGGTGCTAGAAAAGTATCTAGGAAAAAGATTAACAATAAACAAATTAACCATAGCATCAATCAGATCATTTTAATAATAAACCAACATTTTTGAAAAAATTAGGTAGTGAAACCCTCTAGACCAAAGAACATAATCTATGTTCATGCTATTAAGAACTTTAAAAATTTCATCTTCATTAGGCATAATAAGAAAATTATCATCATCGGTAATAATAGTAGAATTAAGTGTGATTTAGAAATAGCTTCATAAGAGAAACTCTTATTAAGCATATTTATAAAGTAATTAATGACTAAATCCTTAATATCATTATTCTCAGTAATCCATTCTCCATTGTCATCTTTATTTTTTTGAATATTATTTAAGGCTCTCTTTTTATTAACTAAAGCATGGAAATAGCTAGTATTCTTGTCACCATCTACAATTTGTTTACTAGCAACTCAGAGCAAATAAGTCTCTTCTTATGTTTCGCCTCAGTCAAGTCCTTAATCTTAGAAGGATCAGACATAATAGAGACTTCAAGATCACGAACCAATTTTTCCATATATTTGATATTAGCAAAAACATTTTTAAAACAATACTTATTCCACCAATCTTAATTTTTGTTTAAGTATTTTAAGCTTAAACCAAAGTCTATTCATCCCCATAATATAATTATCATGACGTAAAGGACTTTTCAAATTGTTAGCCACCACATTAGAAAAATCAATATGTTGAACCCACATGTTCTGAAATCTAAAAGGAGAGAAATTCTTTAATCTATTAGAATTATCTTTAATAGAAACCAAAAGCATGATGAGAAGGTTCGCTTCAATGATCGATAGAAGTAATAGGCCATTGAGTAATCCAATGAGTATTAAAAAGAATCTGGTCCAACCTTTGCCAAAATCTAGAGTTTTGCCAAGTATAATTAGAACCATTAAAATAAATATTAATCAAATTACAATCACGGATCATATTGGAAAATTCTTCCATTGAATAAATATTTGGAGAGCAACCACCACTTGGTTTAGAATAGAACAAAATAGTGTTGAAATCACCACCAACAAAGCAAGGTTTATTGATAGAGGTGGAAAATTAAGTTATCACAAAGAAAATTTCTACCATATCTATTACAAGATGCATAAACAAAAGAGCCCAAAACACAATAATCACCATAAGAGATTTGAGCATTGACAACTTGATAAAAATCATCAAGAATAGAAATGTCTACAAAGTTATTCCAAAAACAACAAATCTTATTACTAACATTAGAGAATTTTATTGAAATTGACCATTCTAGCAACATGGTTAATTTTATTAGCATGAATAAGTAGCTCAAGAATAATAAGTAAATAAATATTATGGATATGATAAAGATTTCTAATATAGTTATGAATAGATAGGGTACCAATCTAACATTCCAAACTAAATTAAACAAAAAGAAAAGAAAAGGGGTGGTGTAGGTGGGAGAGTAAACGTTAATTGATAAGAGAGAGGAGCAATAGCATTTCTTGGCAATTTGGGAGAAAATTGTTTAACAATTTTCTTTTTTTGAATAGAAAGTTTGGAAGCCATTTTCTTTTCCTTTGAATCATCATCAAAAAGGATTTAATAATATTAGTCATAGATTTAGGAAAAATCTCTTGATGAGAAGTGAACTCTCCTTCTTCCAAGACACTAGAATTTATTAAAGATAAATGAGCTTCAAGAATAGCAAGAAAGGGAGAAAAAATTCATTTATTAAGAAGGCAAGTGGGACACCAAACCCTTCCTCATCATTAACCAAATTATTAGATAAAAGCAAATCTTTTTGAGAAGTTAAATCATCCTAAATTTTGAATATGGAATCAAGTTTATCAACCTGATTATCATGAGGTATTAAATCCATATTTTGCATCGAATTAGAAGGATGTGTAATATTAAATTCCTCATTTTTGTTCTCCATTAAAGCTTCATTTTCATCAATCAAAGCCTGCAAGGATGTAAGGATCAAATCATAGGAAATAGAATCCTCATTCAAAAGTTTACAAAAGCTATTATTGTTCATATTAGAAGCCTTCAATTGTTCAAGAAGTAATAGGTAAATCAACCTTAGAAACATTTAAAGAATCCTTTTTTTTCTAAAGTAGTTTTTTATATTTAATAGTGGTCATCCTAGGTTAGAATAGATGTTCCTTAACAGGGATTATCTTTTAGGTGAGGATGAAGAATGAAACATTCATAATTATCGCCCATGGATTATGCGGAGAACAAAAGAAATTTTCAAATCCAATTCTTTGCATATAACCATAATTTTAGATCTAGATTTCTTGGGGTGTTTCTTGGTAATTCCAATTTAATAAGGATTATAGTAATCAAAATGATGAGATTTTGTAGTTTGATCAATTTGAAATGACCAAATAATGTACCTAAAAAAAGGAATTCATGGTTACCGAAATGAATTCGCATATTTGGGAGAGAAATCCAAACTAGAACAATTGGGGATTCTTCCTTAATATCAAATAGTGGAGTCCATTTCAACAACCTTATTTGACAATTTTAAATAAAATAAGAATAATGAGAAAACACAAGATTAATCCAAATCATTTGTAAACCAATCAAAATATAGAGGATCAATTAAACCAATCATAAAAGCACCTCAAAAATTATGAAAGAAAAAATAATGTATTCTAGATTAGACCTACTAAGAGTAAAATTTCCAACCAAAGTGAATTCAAACAGCTTGGCAATGTTTTCCATAATCATATCAGAGAACATAACTGCAGGCATGCCTCGAAAAGAAGTTTAAATAAGTTCTAGGGCCAAAATTGCTGGTCATCATTCGAGAATCCATTGAGAATCGCTCAAACAGCAAAGCAAATTAGAAAGCTAAAAAATGAGAGCGGGAAAGGAAAATTACTAGAACATGAGGAGAGGGCTCGAGTGATAATGTTTTTTCCCTTTAATTTTTTAATATAGGGTTTAGGGTTTATGGTTCAGGGTTTAGGTTGGGTTTAGTTTTAGTTTAGGGTTTATTTACTGTAGGGTTGGCTCAAGATCATTGTTTGGATTTAGGTTAAATTTAAAGAGGTTTAGTTTAGGTTTTTTTTTAGTTTAGGATAGGGTGAGTCATGGTTTATAAGGCCTAAGGAGGGATGGTCTGAGTTAAGGCTTTTAACAATTTAAGATAGGGCCTAAAGATTTATAAGGAGTGGCTATCAAGATTTAGGGTAAGTTAGGTATTTAATTTTGATAGGGTAGGATATAAAGACAGTACATGGGGCCTAGGTCACTCAATTATTGGGCACATATTTGGGCCTAATTTATGATTTTTATAAAGTAGGGTTTGTAGTTAGATTTTAGGATTTAGTGGTTTTTGGGTAGGATCTTTTAAAACAATTAAGCAAACTATGTTTAATTTAAGTTATGCCTATTTACATTATCTTTTATCTTTAAGTTCCATTAATTTTAGTTAGTAAGTTATTTCAGGTAGAGATGAATAGGGTGGATTTAGCACATGGCCCATAGGATCAGAAGTTTGGTAGTTTTAATAGTTAGTTTTATCAGTCAAAGTTGTGGAGTTTAGTTTAGGGTTTTTGGGTTAGTTTAGAGAGGGTTTTAGTCCTGTTATCTTACATTATTAATGTAGTGTAGTAGTTGGGTAGTTTAGGGATGGATGGCTGGTAGAAGATTTGTATTATAGTTTGTGATTTAACAAGAAAGGAGATAGTGTGTAGATATGAGGTAGAGTTAGAGTGTGGAGTGGCCTAGAGATACATCAGTGTAAAAAGAGTAGGCCCATGGTTTGAGATGAGATAAGATATAGTGGTAGGGTAGCATTTGTAGATTTAAGATTTAAGTAGGACAAGAGAGTAAGTGAAAGTCAGGGTTTAGAGTGGGGTAGTGTCAAGTTTTATGGCTCAGATAGAGAATGGTCTGGGAATGGCCTAAGTTATAATGCTATGGCCTTTAAAAGTTAGTTGTATTTGGTTTAGGGCCTGTGGTTATGGAGTAAGGTATCTGTTAGGGTTCTCACTCAGTTAGCTCAGGGTGGGTTCAGTTTTTGTTTAGGGTAGTTAAAAGCTAGGCATTGGGTGATGTCTTTAGGGTTGTGGTTGCAGGTCAGAGCTGGGGTCCATGGTATTTTGGGTTGCATTGGGTTATGTTATAGGAGGTTTAGGGTTCATGTTGGGTCTGGGGTTTGTGGTTATACATTGGTTTTTCTTTTAAAAAAAATTAAGTAAACCCATATATTTAGATTTATAGTTTATTTTTATTTATTTTAGTTTATTTTATTTAAGTTTTTTTTATTTTTTATTTTAATTAAGTTTATATTTATCTTTGGTTTATTTATTTGTTTAGGTATTTTATTTTAGCATATTTTTAGGTTTAGGTTTTATTTATTTTTTAGTTTAGTTTTATTTTATTTTATTTTATTTTAGGTTTAGGTTTTATTTTATTTTGTTCAAGTTTGATTTATTTTATTTTTTTATTTTATTTTATTTTGATTTATTAATGTTTAAATTTTAGGTTAGGTTTTATCATTTTATTTTGGTTTAGTTTTTTTGATTATTTTGTTAGGTTAAGTTTTAGTATAGGTTTTCATTATTTTATTTTATTTAGGTTTAGGTTTATTTATAGGTTTTATTTAGTTTATTTTTTTAGTTTTTTGTGGTTTAGTGTTTAGGGTTTAGGGTTTAGGGTTTAGGGTTTAGTGTTTAGGGTTTTAGGATTTTGAGTTTAAGGTTATGGTTTAGGATTTAGTGTTTATGCTTTAGGATTTTAAGATTTTCACGTAGGTTAGGGTTTATGGTCTTATTAGTTTAGGGTTTAGGGTTTTATGGTAGGGTTTAGGATTTAGGGTTGTGGATTTTTTAGAGTTTAAATTTTAGTGTAGGGTTTTAGGTTATAAATTGTATAGGGTTTAGGGTTTTTATCAACTTAATTTGCCAAATTGATTAATTATCCTCCAAAGGAATGGATTTATGGAATGGGAAAATAGGTCCCAATCTTATTCCATAAATCCCTCTTAAAGAAATAAATTAGAGGAAACAATTATGAAAGAAGTCCTAATCATTTTCCTCCAATATTTTATATGAATAACTAATCAAATAAAACTTAGTAAATTGTAATTAATAATTCAATTAATTATAATGAAGGATATGTCTCATAACTAAATTTTCTTTTTGACTTTTAAGATCAACATATATACAATTAGGGTTTGAGTTGATTTTATAATTGACATTATAAATTATGTTCAAACAACTTTTATATATTGAATTAAAAATATTTATAATGTTATTTGTTTAGTTAATTTTTTATACTAAGTTTTACTTAAATTTTATGATAATTTAATTTGTACATTTTTTGGGATTTTGTTTGATCACATATTATTTCTTTCTTTTTTTATTATAAAGATTGATTAACTCCTTTTTTTAGAATCGATTGAATTTAATAATAAATAAAATATTCAACACATCAAACATGAGATCCCTAAGGCTTTCTAAGCATTTTAGAATTATACATCACCGGAGCTAATGTCCGGTGGATTCGGACCAAAAGGTGGCATCATTTGGAAGAAAAAAAGCCCTATTGAGGTGCTTGTTGGGTCAGATCAATACATTAGCTAGCATTCTTTTTCTTTGCTCCTATGATTTCCTTCCTCCTCACTTGCTCATAAACACTTGGCTTTGGGCATCCTACTCGAATAGGAAATTCCAGATTCTTGACTTTTTTGAATGTTCTTAGAATAATCTTATCCACATATATAGTCCCATTCAGATGATCAAACTCATGCTATAATATGCAATCCATCCATCCAGAAGTAGCAATTTTGATAAGTTGACCAAAATGATCATGACCTATGACCTTCACCTATAGATGCCACTCTACCATAGCTCTAAATCCATCAATGCTGAAACATCTTTCAGTGAACAATGTTGTTTTTCCTCCCTTCTTTTGAAGCTTTAGATTAATTATTAACAACATATCAAAAGGTTGATGGTTTTATGCATCAGTTTTACTCTTAGGAGCATAGTTAATGTATTCCTTCATATCTTTAAGAATAATAATCTCACCTAGATTATATATATGATGTGTTAGGGCATTGAGAATAATAGGTTCAAAAGCCTCTAGAAGCTGAGCATACCACTATGGGTCATTAAAGAACCCTCCAAGCGCTACCAGCAGTGCCTTTAATTTGGAATTTCTATACAGATCATTGAGGATGGCTTTCAGGGCAATTAAATCCATAGCATACTATTCTTCATCAATACTCACACCTATTTCATGTCCACTAAGATCATTTCCCTCAAAGGAATACTAGTCTATGGAGTAGCGAGGCTGACGCTAGGGGCCTTCTGCATGACAGCAATCATGTCATCTATGATCTTTTGGATCTTCTTCGATCTGATCTCCTCCAAGGAGACCTCAACGGTGAGCTCATGGAGGACCAGATCATTGGCCTTGATGATTTCAAGTAGGGATTCTTTCTTCATGCTGAATTCAGAGAACCATCTACCAGAGACCTTCGAAGGGGTTCTTCTCCAACCAGCAATGCATTAGGAGAAGTGATGAAGAATGGGATCAATGCTTGGGGCTAGAAAGTCATGGTATTTATGAAAGAGGATGGAAGCATAAAGAGAGAGTTCACTGGTGGCCAGCTATGCGAGTGGCATGGTTTGATCAATCAAAAAAATTCATGGATGTCTCATGTGCTTTCGTAGTAGCTGATTTATGGGGCTAGTTGGGATCAAGGAAGTCTCGATCAGCTACCTGCTGCTTTCTATTGTTTGTCTCAATTTTGGAGAAAGTGAGGGATGAGTGGTCACCTGCTTGTGGAAGAGGGAGGCATGGATACAGCTTGGGTCAACTATGCCTCACTTGGTTGAGAGGAAGAGATGGACGTGAGGGAGAGTTTGTTTTCAGCTTTGCTTTCAACAGAAGAGAGGTGCTCGGAGAGATTTTTCATTTTTCATTTTTTTTAGGGCTAACTTGGAGGGGAGAGCTGCTCTCAAGTGAAGTAGGAATGAGAGGGATTCTACTTCTTTTTCCTGAAGGGAGATGAGAAAAACTACAGGGCCTCATTTTTTTTAGTGTGTCATGTTTTTTGCTAGTCGAGAGAGAGAGAGAGAGAGAGAGAGAGAGAGAGAGAGAGATGCTAACTTTGTCCTACATGCCTCAACTTCTCTGACATTCCTCTTTTTATTTTTTTTCTTTTTTTACATTTTTATGTGTTATCATGATCAAATAAATTAGCAAGGAGTCGGTCATTTAATAGTTTTATCATTTTCACTTTTTTTAAAAAAATTTGATCAAACCTGATTTTTGTTAATAAATGATTTTAAAAGTTTTACATAATTTTAATAACTTTAGTAAATAATAGAATAAAAATTTATAAGTTATATGTATAAAATAAGATAATTTTAATTAATATTAATAATTGTTGATAATATGGATTCATTATTTGATAAATTAATTATTTTAATTTAATGGTTAATATATTATATATATAACATATATTTTAGTTATTATTTTGATTTAATTCTAAATAAATTTCATTTGATGTTTAGAATTAATCTCTCTCTCTCTCTCTCTCTCTCTCTTTTGTAGTTCATTTTAGATTTAAAATGGATTGTGTATGTTAAATTAAAATTTTTTGTTTGTTATTATCATTTTTTTATATATATTAGTGACTTAACATTCAAATCATGATTTAATTTAATTTAGGCTTAAACTTGACTAAAATTGCATTTGAGTTTCTATTCTAATATAAATGATTTACTCGATGGTTTTGATTATGATTTTAGGTAGAACTTGGAATGAGGATTGAAGGATTGATTGATTTTAGGTAGAACTTGGCTAAGTCCATGAAATTTTCATTTGGATTTGGATTTGATTTTATTTTGATTTAGGTTTGGATCATTATTTGAAGTTGCATTTGAGTTTGAATTTGATAAATTGATTGAAGGGTTGAATTTATCTTTGAGAAAATCAATTGAATTTGGATTGATTTGAATTTTGCTAAGGCTAGTCCATAAGATAAATCATAGGGCTTAGAAAGGATTTCGATTTTGGATTTGATCATGGGCTTCAATCATTTGATTTAGATTTGGATTTGGATTTTTATATTTCAATTGAATTTAATGTTTGGTTTGAGAAGGTGAACACAAGTCGAATTTAGGCTATAGAGTAGGTGAGTCTCCTTAATCCCTAAGGCATAGCCTAATCCTATGATTAACACATCTAAGTCTCTAGGTTTAGGTTGATTGTTCACTTAATAACTAGAAGTGTCTTATGACTAAGGAAGTCTCAGTGCCTAGAAGATCCCTAGGTCTAAGAAGAGGAGGTTGAGAACTCACTCCAAAGTGTGGTCAACATTAATATGCTAAATCCACATGTTCTGAAATCTAAAAAGAGAGAAATTCTTTAATCTATTAGAATTATTCTTAATAGAAACTAGAAGAGCATGATCAAATAAGGTTTTGCTTAAATGATCTATAGAAGTAATAGGCCATTGAGTAATCCAATGACTATTATGAAGAATCCAGTCCAACCTTTGCCAAAGTTTAGAGTTTTGCCAAGTATAATTAGAACCCTTAAAACCAATATTATTCAAATTACAATCAAGGATCATATTGGAAATATCTTCCATGGAATGAATATTTGGAGAGCATCAACCACATCATTCAGAAGAGAACAAAATAGTGTTGAAATCATCACCAACAAACCAAGGTTTATTGATAGAGGTGGAAAAATTAGTCAAGTTATCCCAAATAAGATTTCTACCAGATCTATTACAAGATGCATAAACAAAAGAGCCCAAAACACATTAATCACCATAAGAAATTTGAGCATTGACAACTTGATGGAAATCATCAAGAATAGAAACATCTACAAAGTTATTACAAAAACACCAAATCTTATTGCTAACATTAGAGAAAAATTTATTGAAACCAATCATTCTACTAACATGGTTAATTTTATTAGCATGGATAAGCGCTCAAGAATAATAAGTAAGGAAATATTATGGAAACAACAAAGATTTCTAACTTATGAATAGAGAGGGTACCAAATCCTCTAACATTCAAAATAAAAAATTTAAACATAAAGAAAAGAAAGGGGAAAAAAGGAGAAGAGAAAGATGTCATTGTAGCTCTAGTGTTTCTGCAATTTGGGAGGAAAATTTTAACATTTTTTATTTTTCAATAGAAATTATGGAATACATTTTCTTTGCCCTTTGAGCATCATCCAAAAGGATTTAACAACATTAGTCACAAATTTAGGAGAAATCTCTTGATGAGAAGTGCATTCTTCTTCTTCCAAGACATTAGAATTTATCAAAGATAAATGAGCTTTGGGAATAGCAAGGGAGGGAGCAGAAACTAATTTATTAAAAATGCAAGTGGGAACACCAAACCCTTTCTCAACATTAGTCAAATTATTAGATAAAAGCAAATCTTTTTGAGAAGCTAAATCATCTTGCATTTGGAATATGGAATTAGGTTTATCAACCTAATTATCATGAGGTATTAAAGCCATATTCTCCATTGAATTAGAATGATGAATGGTATTAAATTCCTCATTTATGTTCTACTTTAAAGCTTCATTTTTATCTATCAAAGCTAACAAGGATGCAAGGATCGAATCAGAGCAAATAAAATCCTCGTTCAAAAGTTTAGAAAAGCTATTATTGTTCACATTTGAAGCCTTGAATTACTTAGAAGAAGTGAAAGGTAAATGAACCTTATTAGGAACATTCAACGAATCATTTTTTCCAAAGTAGTTTTTTTATATTTAATAGTGGTTGGCCTAGGTTTAGGAATAGAAGTTTCCTTAATAGAGATTTTCTTTTATAGGTGAGGATCAAGAATGAAACATTCAGAATTATCATGCCCGTGAATTTTGTAGTCAGAAAAAAGACAAGGAAATTTTTAAATTTAATTCTTTGCATGTAATGATAATTTTTAGATCCCAACTACATTTCTTTGGGGTGTTTCTTGGTAATGTCTACTTCAACAAAGATTCTAGCTATTGAAGGATGAGACTTCGTAGCATTGCCTGATCAATTTGCAATTATCTACCAAATAAATCACCGCTAGCAAAAATGAATTGATGGTTAACGAAATGAATTCACTTATTAGGAAAGAACCAAACCGAATGATTAAGAATTTAAGGTTTAGAGTTTAGGGTTTAGGTTTAGGGATATTTTAGGGTTTAGAGTTTTATTTTAGGGTTTAGGTTTAAGGTTTAGGTTTATGTTTTGGTTTAGGTTTAGGTTAGTTTAAGGTTAATTTAGGGTTTAGGGTTTAGGGTTTAGGTTTTAAGGTTTAGGGTTTACTATTTTGGTTTGATGTTTTAGGATTTAGGGTTTATGGTTTATGGTTTACGTTTAGGGTTTAAGGTCTAGTGTTTAGAGTTTAAGATTTTAGAGTTCAGGGTTTAAGGTTTGGGGTTTAGGATTTTTTAGGGTTTAGGGTCATAGATTTTTAGTTTAGGGTTTAGGGTCGTAGGTTTTTAGTTTAGGGTTTAGGGTTTAGCATTTAGAGTTGTAGGTTTTTGGTTTAGAGTTTAAGGTTAAGGGTTTAGTTGAGGGAAGAGAAAGATGTCATTGTAGCTCTAGTGTTTCTTTGCAATTTGGGAGGAAAATTTTTAACATTTTTTTCTTTTTTGAATAGAAATTATGGAAGACATTTTCTTTGCCCTTTGAAGCATCATCCAAAAGGATTTAACAACATTAGTCACAAATTTAGGAGAAATCTCTTGAGAAGTGCTTCTTCTTCCAAGACATTAGAATTTATCAAAGATAAATGAGACAATAGCAAGGAGGAGCAAACTATTTATTAAAAATGTAAGTGGGAACACCAAACCCTTCCTCAACAAGCAAATCTTTTGATAAATCATCTTGCATTTGGAATATGGAATCAGGTTTATCAACCTAATTATCATGAGGTATTAAAGCCATATTCTCCATTGAATTAGAATGATGAATGGTATTAAATTCCTCATTTATGTTCTACTTTAAAGCTTCATTTTTATCTATCAAAGCTAGCAAGGATGCAAGGATGGAATCAGAGCAAATAAAATCCTCATTCAAAAGTTTAGAAAAGCTATTATTGTTCACATTTGAAGCCTTCAATTACTTAGAAGAAGTGGAAGGTAAATCAACCTTATTAGGAACATTCAACGAATCATTTTTTCCAAAGTAGTTTTTTATATTTAATAGGTTGGCCAGTTTAGAATTGAAGTTTCCTTAATAAAGATTTTCTTTTATAGGTGAGGATCAAGAATGAAACATTCAGAATTATCATGCCCGTGGATTTTGTAGTGAGAAAAAAGACAGGGAAATTTTCAAATTTAATTCTTTGCATGTAACGATAATTTTTAGATCCCAACTACATTTCTTTGGGGTATTTCTTGGTAATGTCCAATTCAACAAAGATTCTAGCTATTGAAGGATGAGACTGTAGCATTGCATCAAAATGATCAACCAAATAAAATCATCGAAAAAAATGAATTGATGGTTAACCCAAATGAATTCACATTAGGAAAGAACCAAACCAGAATGATTAGGAATTAAGGTTTAGTTTAGGTTTAGGGTAGAGGTTAGGTTAGGGTTTAGGTTTGTGGTTTAGTTTAGGTAGGGTTTAGGTTTAGTTTAGTTTAGGGTTGGGTGGTTTAGGGTTAGTAGGGTTTAGGTTTAGGAGTTTAGGTACCATTTGGTTTGATGTTTGATTTAGGTTTATGGTTTAGTTTAGGGTTGGTAGGGTTTGTTAAAGATTTTGTTCAGGTTTGCCTAGGGGTTTAGGATTTTGTGGTTAGAGGTTTTTAGTTTATGGCTCAGGGTGTAGATTTGCATAGCATTTAGAGGCTCAGAGAGTGGGTGGCCTATGAGGTTTAGGGAGGGTTTAGGATTTAGGATTTAGGTTTAGGGTTTTAGTGCCTAGGGCTTGGGGTTCCTTTTCTTTTATCTTTTTTAAATTAAGTAAATTCAGGTCAGTTTATTTACATTTAGTTTATTTTATTTATTTTATTTTATTTATTTTTATTTTTAGGTTTTATTTTATTTATTTAGTTTATTTATTTTAGATTTTATTTAAGTTTATTTTTTAGGTTTAGGTTTAGTTTAGGTTTATTTTATTATAGTTTTTTCTTTGAATTAGGTTTAGGGTTTAATTTATTTTATGTTTATTTTTTTTATTTTATGCTTAGTTTTTTTTTATTTTGGTTTTATTTTAAGTTTATTTTATCTTAGTATTTTATTCTATTTATTTTATTTTATTTTATTTAACTGTTTATTTTAGGTGTTTAGTATTTAGTTTAAGTTTTATTTTAATTTTATTTAGGTTTAGGTTTTTTATATGTTACTTTTGGTTTTATTTAGTTTAGTTTAGATTTTAGGTTTTAGGGTTTTATGGGTTATGGTTTGGGTTAGTTTAGGGTTTAGGTTATTTTAGGGCTCAGTTTGGGGTTTAGGGTTTAAGGTTTATGTAGGTTTGGGGTTGTGTTTAGGTTTTAGGCTTTAAATTCTATTTTAGGGTTTTAGAGTAGGCTTTACATCTTTTTTTATTTTTTTTATTTAGGGTCTAGGGTTTAGGGTTTATGTCTTAGTTTAGGGTTTAGGGTTTAGGGCTTAGGGTTTAGAGTTTAGAGTTTAGGTATTAGGTTAAGGGTTTATGTTTTAGTTTATGGTTTAGGGTTTAGGGTTAGGGTTTAGAGTTTAGGTATTAGGTTAAGGGTTTATGTTTTAGTTTAGGGTTTATAGTTTTTTTTTAACATAGAATAAATTCAGATTCAACATTTCCTCTTTTCGATTTTATCAACCAAGTAGCCCACCAAGTTTTCTAAGACACAAGCAATGTCGTAGATAAAAAGTGAGCACGCATAAAGAAAATAAAAAACTCTAGATTACTAGAATCATCTCTTCTTTAAAGAGACAGTTCCATAAGAAGCAAATCAAATTGGCCATTCTTCAATTTTTCTAATCCTCTCTAGTAGTAGGATCCACCATCATATCCTCGATCTCTCCCTTTACACCATGGTCAGAACCTTCACTCCTCCCGCATCCATAAGCGCCACCTCCATATCCACTAGCACCTCAACATACCCCACCACCACTATGATAATCGTTTCCTCCACCTTCACCTCCAACGCTAGATCTACACTAAGCGTGATGTTCAAAGAAGGTTCGTGCATTCTACTGCTTTAGGTTTAGGTTTGGCATATTAGCTTTGTTTAGGCTTTTTTTTTATTTATAGTTACTTTAGGTTTGGTTTAGGGTTTATAGTTTAGTCTTAGGGTTTAGAGATTAAGGTTTAGTGTAGTTTGTGGGTTTTGGGTTTAATGTTTAGGTTTGTGGTTTAGAGTTTTATGATTTAATATTTAGAGTTAACTAGTTTTTAGGGTTTAGGTTTAGTATTTGTGGGATGGGGTTAGCTAGGGTTTAGTAATTAGGTTTAGTGTTTAGGGTTTTGGGTTTGGGATTTGGTTTATGGTTAGGTTTGTGGTTCAGGTGTGGGGTTTTAGCTTTTAGTAGGTCAGAGCTCATGGTCAGGCCAGGGTCAGTGGCCCAGGGCAGGCCTTTGGGTTTAGGGGCCCAGTTAGCTCAGTGGCTAGGGCTCAGGGCCCAGGGCCTGTAGTCAGGCCCAGAGTCAGCCTTGTATTTAGGGCCCAGCCTCAGGCCCAGTTTTGCTCAGGGCCCATGGCCTGGGCCAGGGTCAGCCTGAAGCCTAGATGGTTTAGGGCCCAGGGCCCACAGGGCTGGATATAATGATCAGTGGCCTGGGCTCAGGGCCTGTGCCTGGGTCAAGCCCATCTCTTTAGTGTTAGGCCCAGGAGTGTAGGGCCCAGGGTTTAGTGCTCAGGGTTGGTCAGGTAGGCTCAGGATTTAGGGCCTATGGTTGGGTTTAGGGCTCATGGCTCAGGGTATTTATTTTCCTTAAATCAAGTATGTAGTTTTTATCTGATTTATTTAGTTTATATTTTATTTATTTTAGTTTATTTTATTTTTTATTTGTATTTAAGTTTATTTTTATTTTTAATTAGTTTAGTTTATTTATTTTGGTTTTATTTATTTTAGTTTAGTTTTATTTTTATTTTATTTTTTAGGTTTATGTTTTATTTTTTATTTTTAGATTTAGGTTTTAGTTTTTAATTTATTTATTTAGGTTTAGGTTTAGGTTTTTATTTTATGTTTATTTTTAGGTTTTATTTTTTAGTTTAGGTTTAGGTTTAGGTTTAGTTTATTTTTTATTTTATTTTATTTAGTTTAGTTTAGGTTTAGTCTATTTATTTTAGGTTTAGGTTTAAGTTTTTTTTTTTATTTTAGTTTAGTTTCTTTAGTTTAGGTTTAGGTTTTTTTTTTTTTAGGGTTAAGGTATTTTATTTAATTTTATGTTTTATTTTAATGTTTATTTTTTTTAGTTTTTATTTAGTTTTATTTTCATTTATTTAGTTTATTTTATTTTATTTTACCTTTAGTTTATTTTATTTAGGTTTTCTTTTAGGTTTATTTGATATAGTTTAGTTTTGGTTTTATTTATTTTATTTAAGTTTATTTTATTTTATTTATTTTTTATTTTATTTTATTTTTTTAGATTTTATTTTGTTAGGTTTAGGGTTTATTTTATTTTTAGGTTTTATTTAGTTTAGTTTTAGTGTTAGGGTGGTTTAGTTTTAGGCTGGGTTTAGGATTAGGGTTTAGTTATAGGTTTTATGATTTGGGTTTAGGTTTAGGGTTTAGGGTTTTTTCAGCAGGTTTAGTGGTTTATTCTTGTGGTTTATTTAGGTTTAGGTGGTTTAAGTTTTATGTTTTAGTTTATGTTTAGTTTATGATTTAGGGTTAATGGTTTTAGTAGAGAACAAATTAAGATTCAACATTTCTTTTGATTTCATCAATCAAAGACAAGTTCTAAGACACAAGTGAAGACATAGAACAAATACGACGATGCATAAAGAAAATCAAAAATCCTAGATAATTAGAATTATCTCTACTATAAAAATAGTTTCATAAGCAACAGATTGGATCGACCATTCTTCTATTTCTCTTGTTCTCATTAGAACCACCCCGAAGTAGGATTCACCATCTCTATGTCAAGCTCAGCCCCTTGATAGTGATGTTCCCGCCAGTTTACCATTCAGGGTTTAGGTTTAGAGTTTATTAGCTTTATGATCTTTATTTATTTATTTATTTATTACTTTTTAGGGTTTAGGGCCCAGGATTAGGGTAGCAGGCCCAGGGTTGGTAGGTTTAGGGTTTAGAGGATCAGGTCAGTGGCTCAGGTCAGGCTCAGTGGTAAAGTTTTGAGCCAGGATTTATGGCCTGGGTTTAGGTCAGCTTAGTTTGATGGTTAGTCAGGGTTAGTAGAATTTAGATGGTTAGGGTCAGGGCTCAGGCTCAGTCAGAGGTTTAGGTTTAGAGAGTCATTTAGTGGCCTGGATTACCAGGCAGGGCTCAGTGGTCAGGCCTCAGGTCAGGCTCAGGGCCCATGGCCTAGGTCTTTAAAACCCAAGCCTGAGCCCAGGTCACTGAAGTGTTAAGATCCATGGTTTTAGGCTCAGTTTAGGTTTGGCCTGTAGGGCCTGTGTCCGGTCTTTAGCCTAGGGTTTTAGGTTTAGGCCAGGGTTGGCTCAGTGGATTAGGGCCATGGCTCATGGTTCTCAGGGTTTAGGGCCTAGGATTTAGGGTTGGTAGGGTCAGTTGGGCTCAAGTATGGTTTTGTGTGGCCTTTAGTTTTGGCTCAAGGTCAGCCTAGTTAGGGTCAGGGTGGTAGTTTAGGCTCATAGTAGGTGGTATTTTGGGGTTTATTATTTATTTATTCTTAAATCAAGTTAAGAGGTTTATTTATTTAGTTTTAGTTTATTTTATTTTTATTTGTTTGTTTATTTTATTTTATTTATTAATATTTATGTTAGGTTTATTTATTTTAGTTTAATTTTACTTCTTGTTAGGATTAAGATTTATTTTATTTTTAGGTTTAAGTTTGAGTATTTATTTTTATTATTTAGGTAGGTTTTATTTTAGATTTAATTTTTTATTTTTAGTTTAGGTTTAGGTTTAGTTTATTTTAGTTTAATTTATTTTAATTAGTTTAGGTTTTTAGGTTTATTTATTTTAGGTTTATTTATTTTAGAGTATAGGTTTATTTTTATTTTGTTTTTAAGTTTAGTTTAGTGGTTTAGTCATCTCATTTTGTTTAAGGCATTTTATGTTTAAGTTCTTATTAGTTTTAATTTATTTATTTTAGGCTATAATATATTTCTTTTTACATTTAGTGTTATTTTATTTAGGTTTTTTTATGTTTTGTAGTCTTAGTTTAGTTTAGGTTTTATTTATTTATTTTAGTTTATTTAGTTTATTTTATTTATTAAGTTTAAGGTTTTATTTTATTTATTTATTTAGGCCCAGGATCTTATGGTTTATTAATAGTTTAGGTGGGTTGATTAATTAGTAGTGGAGTGTCTGTGGCCCAGTCAGTGGTCAGGAGTTAGGCCCAGGGCCTGGGGTGGTGGTTACTAGTTTACATTTAGGTGTAGGTGGCTCAGTGATCAGTTTAGCTCATGATTTTATGGTGGGTGGGTCAGCCCAGGTCCCAGCTAGGATCAGGGCCAGGGCCCAGGTTTAGGGCCCAGGGCCTAAAAGCCCTGAGCCCAGGATAGATCTCTCAGTCCCAGTAGGTTATGTATTAGGTTTAGCCTGAATAGAGCTATGGTTTAGGCCCAGGGGATGGTTATCTCAGTTTAGTGGCCCAGTCAGAGGTTATCTAAGGCCAGGGCCTAGGTGTGGCTCAGAGTTGGGGTTGGTCAGGTCTTGGGCCCAGGGAGGGCCTAAAACTAAGTCAGGTCCAGTTGTGGTTATCTAGTGTTATCAGGTTTAAAATTTTGTAGGTCAAGTAGGAAGTTAGCCTAGTCATGGTCTTAGATGTCCCAGTCAGTGATAGTCATGGCTCATGGGTTGTTTTAGGGTTTGTGGCTCAGGATCTAGGGCTCAGTGGCCTAGGTCAGGGTTGGGTTTCAAGTTTATGGTTTTAGTCAGCTTGTGGTCAGTTACAGTTGGGTCTAGGTCAGTGTAGGTTGTGGTTAGTTTTGGTTAGGTTTATGGTCTTGGGGTTTATTATATTTATTTATTTCTTAAATTAAGTTAAGTAGGTTTTAGCTTTATTTAGTTTTTTTTTTTTTTATTTTGTTTATTTATTTTATTTTTATTTAGTTTATTTATGTTAGTTTATTTATTTTAGTTTAGTTTACTTTTTTTTAGGATTAAGTTTTATTTTATTTTTTAGGTTTAAGTTTGAGTATTTATTTTATTATTTTAGGTTTAGGTTTAGGTTTTCATTTTAGATTTACTTTTAGGTTTTATTTTTAGTTTAGTTTAGGTTTAGTTTATTTTTAGTTTAATTTATCTTAATTAGTTTAGGTTTAGGTTTAGGTTTTGTTTATTTTAGGTTTTATTTTTAGTTTTAGGTATAGGTTTATTTTATTTTTATTTTAGGTTTAAGTTTTTTTTAGTTTTATTTATTTCATTTCATTATTTGTTTTAGTTTAAGGCTTTTTTATGTTTAAGTTCCATTTAGTTTTTAATTTATTTTATTTTAGGCTTATTTAATATTTATTTTACATTTAGTATTTTATTTAGGTTTTAGTCTTATGTTAATTGTATTTTTAGTTTAGTTTATTTATTTTATTTAGTTTATTTTATTAGTTTATTTTATTTTAGCTCTTTAGGTTTAGTTTTTTATTTTATTTTATTTTTTTATTTATTTAAGTTTAGGGTTTAGGATCTTTTATGGTATTTAATAGGTTTAGTTTAGGTTTTGTGGTTTAGGTGGATTTTCAGAGGCTCAGTTGGGGGCTCAGTGGCTCAGTGTCAGGTCAGGTTTAGGATGTGGCTCAGGGCCTAGGGTCTGTGGCTCAGGGCCTGTGGAGGGTTGTAGGTTTTAGTATTTAGGGTAGGGTTTAGGTTAGCCTAGTTTTCAGTTTAGTTTAGGTTTAGGTTTTAATATTTAGTTTATCTTTAGCTCAGCTTTATGTATTTTATTTTTTATCTTAGTGTTTTAAGGGTTTATGTTTTATCTTTTATTTATTTTTAGGTTTATTTTAAAAATCTCTTTTAGGTTTAAATTTTATTTAATTTATTTTATTTTATTTGGCCTAGTTTATTTATTTAGTTTAGTTTAAGTTTTATTTATTTTATTTTAGTTTTTATTCTTTATTTATTTAGGTTTGTGGTTTTAGTTTAGGTTTTATTTTATTTATTTCTATTTTATTTAGGTTGGGTTTAGGGTTTATTTTATTTTAGGTTTTATTTTATTTAGTTAGGTTAGTTTTTAGGGTTTAAGTTTTAGTTTAGGATTTAGCTAGGGTTATAGGTTTTAGGATTAGGATTAGGTGTGGGTTAATTTAGGTTTAGGTGTCAGGGTTTATGTTTAGTTTAGGGTTTAGGATTTAGGGTTTAGGGTTAATGGTTTTTTTTAATAGAGAACAAATTCATATTCAACAATTCTTTTTTTCAATTTCATTAATCAAGTACCACTCCAAGGTTTCTAAGACATAATCGATGACATAGATAAAAAATGAGCACCCATAGAGAAAATCAAAGGCCCTAGATAGCTAGAATTGTCTCTACTGTAAAGACACAGTTCCATAAGCAGCATATCAGATTGGTCATTCTTCAAATTTTAAGACCACCACCTCTCTCATGTGATCCACCATCATATCCCTGATCTCTTTCTCCTCCACCACCATGGCCTCCATTGCTCGTCCTTTCTGCATAAACACCACCTCTATATCTAGTAGCACCTCCAAATACCCCACCACCATTATGATAATCTTTGCCTCCACCTCCCGAGCCCAGTGAGCCTGGATGATATGATGTCTGTGTCATCAAGGTTTTGCCCATTCTTAGGGTTTAGTCTAGGTTCAAGTTTATTATCTTTTTTAGGTTTAGTTCTTTTATTTATAAGAGGTCAGTTAGGGATTAGAGATTAGGGCCTGAGGTTTAGGGTTTATTTATGATTTGGGTTTTGTGGTTTTAGGGCTTTAGGAGTTTAGGAGGTTTTAGTTTGGTATTTAGGTTTAGCTCTGGCCTCAGGGTTTAGATTTAGGTGGGAGATTGTGAGGTTTAAGGAGGTTTGGTTTAGTGAGTTTAGGTCTAGGGGGTTTAGGCTCAGAAGGGTGGCTCAGGGTCAGGATCTTGGAGGCCCAGGGTCAGTGGAGAGCCCAGGGTTTAGGTTAGGTTTGGCTAGAGTGGGGTTGCCAAATGGGTAGGTGGCTCTAGGGTCTGTGGCCTGTTTGGAGGATTTTAGGTGGGTTTATGTCATGGCACAGGATTTAGGATCGGTTTAGGGTTTGGGTTGTAGGTCCAGGGTTTAGCATTGCAGGTGTGTCAGTTTTGGGTTTAAAGCTTTTATGGTTTAGGGTTTTCTTTTTAAAAAAAAATTAAGTGTCCCAGAGCAAGTTTATTTAGTTTATTTTATATTTACTTTAGTTTATTTTAATTTTTATTTTATTTTAGTTTTATTCTTTTATTTAGTTTAGTTTATTTATATTTTTATTTATTTTAGTTTAGGTTTTTTGTAGTTTATTATTTAGGTTTAGGTTATTTTAGTTTATTTTTAGTTTAATTTTATTTTTATTATATTTTTAGGTTTAGGTTTTATATTTTATTAGGTTTAGGTTTAGGTTTTATTTTATTTTAAAGTTTAGGTTGCCATTATTTTAGGCATTTTTTAGGTTTTAGTTTTAGTTTAGGCTTAAGTTTATTTTAGTTTATTTTATTTTATTTAGTTTAGGTTTAGTTATAGGTTTAGTTTATTTTAAATTTAGGTTTAGGTTTTATTTATTGTAGTTTAGTTAATTTTAGTTTAGGTTTAGGTTTATTTTATTTTAATTTTAAGTGTAGTTTTTTTTTAATTTAGGGTTTTTGTGTTACTTTTTATTTATTTTTAGGTTTTATTTTTTGGTTTATTTTTTTCGGTTATGGTTTTATTAATTTATTATTTTATTTTATCTTAGGTTTATTTTAATTTTATTTTAGGTTTATTTTTGATTTTAGGTTTATTTTAATTGATTTTTAGTTTAGGTTTTAATTTATTTTATTTTAGTTTAGTTTTTTCTATTTTGTTTTATTTTAAGGTTTAAGTCTAGGTTTAGGTTTAGGTTTAGGTT
Organism: Cymbidium sinense; assembly: GCA_021442155.1. Lineage (NCBI taxonomy): Eukaryota > Viridiplantae > Streptophyta > Magnoliopsida > Asparagales > Orchidaceae > Cymbidium > Cymbidium sinense. Next base: position 85,444 of record JAKCPB010001821.1, on the reverse strand, counting down.
TAGGTTTATGTTTGAGTTTAGGTTTTAGTTTATTATATTTATTTTTTTTATTTAGCTTAGCTTTAGCTTTTAGTTTAGGGTTTAGGGTTTATGGTTTTAGGGTTTTAGGGTTTAGGGTTTTAGGGTTTACTATTTGGTGGTGTTTAGGTTTAGGGTTTAGGTTTTAGTTTAGGATTTAGGGTTTAGGGTTTAAGGTTTTTTTAATACAGTTTAGGGTTTAGGATTTAGGGTTTAGGGTTTAGGGTTTTTTTTTTGGAAACCACATATAGGGGGAATTTTATTGCATAAAAAGCGGGTTACAAGGTCCTTAACATGGGATAAACTCCACAACTACTGCTCAAAGAGCTACAATCTGCCTAGAGAGTAAATCCCCTATCTAAGTACAACCAAAAACAAAATAAAAGAGTAAAGGAAAGCAAAGGATACAAATTGAATAACATAGATAAGCCAATGAATAGATCTGGGCCAAAGCTCTTCAGGATGTGAGAATGCATGACACTAGGGAGCAAACCTGCAAGAGAACAAGAGAAATGCACCTGCAAAATTGTAGAAAGATAGAAATTAGAGTAGTTAAAGTAATACAGACAAAAATCCAACAGCCAACAATTAAAACAACAATACAATTATTGCACCCACCATAAGATAAGCTAGTAAAAAAGAGAGGTACAACATAGATACCAAAGGGGTTCAAAAGAGAGCCATCATTGAAATCCTTCAAAATAAAGAAGAGAAGGCTTGCAACTAAACCAACATCCTCAGTAAAATCATGCTGGAAAAAAATCAATAAGTTAGTCCAATCCTGCAAAGAGATAATAATAATAAAAAGGGTATTGCGCTTTCTCCTTAGTTAGGAAGGTGAGGTTAGCAAAAGCAATCGTAAAAATAGCCCCAAAAGTACCTGGACATGAGAGACAACCCCAAGAGCTTGTCGGGCATAAACCCGATAATCCAGCCTCAACAACAACCAAGACAGCAAATAACAGAGCATAAGTTAATTTCCAAGTAGGTAATAGCATAATCACAATGATTTGGACAAGTCTAACTGAATCAAGATGGAAAAATAGCAGCAGTTTAGATATACCACAAACATGTGGTGATCAGCTACAGCCCGGTTGCAAACAACAAAAGCAATCAGAAAAACAAAAGCCAACAAATAGTCAACAACCTCAAAAGTAACTTGCTGGACATAAGATCCAAAAATCCAACAGCCAACAATTAAAACAGCAATACAATTATTGCACCCACCATAAGATAAGACAATAAAAAATAGTGGTACAACATAGACACAAAAGGGGTTCAAAAGGGAGCCATCATTGAAATCCTTCAAGACAAAGGAGAGAAGGCTTGCAGCTTAACTAACATCCTCAATAAAAGCAGACTGGAAAGAAATCATTAAGTAATTCCAATCCTACAAAGAGACAATAATAATAACAAGGGTATGGCAGTTTCTCTCCTTCCAGGTTGGTAAGGTGAGGTTAGCAAAAGCAATTAGAAAAGAAGCCCCAAAAGCAGACTGCGGACATAAGACCCAAAATCCAACGATAATTAAAATAGCAAAACATTTATTGCACCCACCATAAGATAATCTAGTAAAAAAATAGTTGACAATAGAGTCAAAAGTGGTTCAAAGGGAAGCCATCTTTGAAATCCTTCAAGACACAAAAGGGCAGACCATCAGCTAAGCCCACAACATCAATAAACATAGGCTGGAAGGAAATCAAGAAGTAATTCCAATCCTACAAAGAAGATGTTATAGTAGCAAGGGTATTGTAGTTTCTCTCCTTACAGGTTGTGGAGGTGAGGTTAGGGAGCATAAGAAGGGCCACATCCATAATAAAGGGAGAAAAATAGATAAATTAGGGCCTGCCATGAAGCTATACAAAAATATAGCAATTAAACATTGATGCAGGAAAGTCATGAGCCCCAAAATAGATTTCCAGAAAAAGGAAAAGAGACAGAACACAACCTTAATCATATAATCAAAAATAGATATAGTAGGACCCCTTAACAAAATATTAATGGAAAGAAGTCTTTCCCTGTTGATCATAAAGTAAAGCAGAAAGTAAAGAATAAGGTAATACATCTACCTCCAACAGACAGGAAACACCTTACCATTAATAGTGGAAACAGCAGAAGCAATAAGACCCTCAAAAAAATTAGGGTAATTAATCCAACAACAGATGCCACAGAGGTCAACAATTAACCAGAAAGGGGTATCAGGAAGATGCATTAGTAAAATCCAAAGAAACAACAACACAAAATAGAAGTTGATCATGCAATTAAACAGGTAATATAATAGGCCAAACCAATAGGATGGATTAATTTCTAAGGTAAGGGAATCAAGTATTGTCCAAATTGACCAAACCATGCAAATGTTTAGGAAGTGTAAGTTGATCAAAGAATTTTATGCCATCTAATTTAGCACCCAGATTAGCAAGGTAATCACATGCATTACCTTCATGCCATACATGATTTTAAAATAGAGTTGAGAAGGAGAGCTCGTATGCTTGAGAAGGTAGTACAATTATATTATTTTTTGGTCAAAAGATCAATCAGCAATAGGACGTCCACCTCAATCTAAATATTGAGCCAACCTTTTTGAAGGCAAATCTCAATAGCTTTGTAAATTGTCATTAGCTCAGCAAAAGGAACAGAGCAAGTATTAAGGGGGTAAGCAAAAGCACATAGGACTTTACCATTAAGGGTTCTGAAAATGCCACCATAGCCAAAAGTATTTTGAGAGACGGAGCCATCAGTGTTAATTTTAATAGTATTAGCATGAGGTTTTACCTAATAAATAATCTTGTCATCTTCTGTTGGGTGGATCCAAAGTTAAAACCCAGTTTATTGGCCACAAATTTTTTGAATTGATTGTAGCTAATTAAATTGGCATTAAACAAGTCACAGTTTTATTTTTAATTCTAGCAATTATCCTCATGTGGTTCATAGGAATCCCATATTTTGCATCATTTCTATCCATCCATATGAACCAAATAAGAGTGATAAGTTGACTTTAATGTGGCCTTTAATAGCGTTTTCAAAATAAACTTCAAGAAGTTGGTATAGAGTTAAGGAGCCATTGAAATTGACAATATTAAAGAGATCATCATACCAAATCCAAAGTTTGGAAGTAATGGTTAACAAATACATGATTCACTCTCAATGTGAAAGCAGATAGCATTTTGAAGGTAAGTAAAAACCTTTACCCCACATCAAGGAGTCAACAGGGATAAAGTTTTTCAAAATACACCAAGTTAGAACAGAATAGGAAATAGGAATAGTGTTATTCCAAAGTTTAAAAAACACATTGGAGAAATCATGAGCTTATTTAATATGAATCCAAACATTTTTAAGGTTGAAATCACCGTTTTGGGAAAACTTAAAAAGGATATGATCATGATTGCTATGAATGATAGGAACAATAGTAAGCTTATCTAAAAGAGAGAAAGGAATATAGTCAGTAAGCTTACTATTGTTCCACTTATTATTCTGCCAGAAAGAGTTCACTTTAATAGCAGCAGTGGAGTGGCTAGAAAGTAATTCATCAATGGACCCACCTCCAGTCTAGTTATCTTGCCAAAAGAAAGAGTATGATCCACCATGAGTAGTCTCCAAACCTGTAATAGAGATCTACAAAATGCTTTTAAAAGGATGAGTATAATTAATCAAGTAATTAATCAAGCATGAAGAGTGAGAGCAGATAAAATGAATAAGATAAAGAAAAGGCTCAGGCTCAATTACAATCATTTCAAGGAGCAACACTATATCTAAGCATCCAAATTTCAGGTGAAGGGTAACAATTACATATAGCGCTACCAACCAAAAGAAGAAAGAGTGGAAAACATCAAAGCCATCATTGTCAACATACCTCTTGTAGCACTTTTCCCAAGGACAATCATTACGCTAGCCTGTAAAATACTCCAAAAAGCAAAAATAGCCTCCAAACACCTAGCAATTAGAGATATCAAGCTCAATATGACAAATACAAAGGTAATCCACTAAGATAGTAGCAAACCTAAAGGAGTACCACCAAAGCCACCACCAAGAATGGATAACAAAATCAATAGGAGCAAACCTCATAATATGAACTAAACAGATACAATCCAAAGGAAAAGAAAACACATAAGTGGTAGGATCCTCCATCAAAAGATAGCAAAGAGCCAATAATAAAACCTAGTCTAACAATAATTCTAATAGCAAGAGAGTGGGTAACAAGGCAGGAGGAAACCAAGAAAGAGTCATAGAAAGATAAGCGGTTTCCCATACAAAGGAGCAAAACAATTTTGCCAAAATAAACACTCCATCAACTAGCCTAGCCAACTAGAAAAGCCAATCCAAATAGCCGAAAAGCCTCAAACCACCTCAATAGTAAAAGATCCAAATCATCAATCTTAGAACCATATAAAGTCCAACAATAGTCATCAAGCAAATAATGAAGATACTTAGGAGAAGCAGACAACGCTAATCCCAATCAAAGGAAAGGAAAATCCAATCCATAAAGCTAGAGACAAACGATAGAATAATAAGAAGCTAGTACAAAAAAATAGGCCAACGACAAAAATAGCGATAATAGTGACCCAACACAACCACCATCACCCAAGGACAAATAATAGCCAACCAGGAGTCATTAGCCAGCCACTTTAGAACAAAACCCAAAACTAAAACCTCAATAATACAGGAGGAGGACCAACCCATAACCAGAGGATACAATAAACTAGAGACATCCATCCTCAAAACCAACCAAAGAAGAAACAAAGTAAGGGAAAAGAGCTGCAAAAAATAGTTCTCCAAGCTACTATAAAGCAACAAATAGTTCACAAAGTCACGCAACCCATGATAATAGTAGAAGCAGTAGCCATAAAAACAATTCTACCAAAAACCACTATCTGATGAGAAATCCCCACCCAAGAATCCCACACCTAAAATAATAGAAGCAGGGGGGAAGGGATCAACTCATGAGAAAAGGGGCAGCCAAAAGCACTTGGAAGAACCACCCTAAATTGTAAGAAACAAGTAGGCCACGGGCCATCTAGCCATAAAGCAACCACCCTAGAAAAACCTAATAAAATAACCACCAAAAAAGAGAGCCATAACCAAAGGTAGATAGCAAATCTAGAAAGAATAAAATAACCCAGGTAGGGATAATACCCACATCCAGATTGCACCAGTTAGGGTTTCGGGTTTAAGGTAAGGGTTAGGGTTATAGGGTTTAAGGTTTAGGGTTTAGGGTTTAGGGTTTAGGATTAGTTTAGGATTTAAGGTTTAGAGTTTTTTTTTTATTTTAGTTAATTTTATTTTTTATTTTTATTTAAGATTATTTTTTTATTTTTTATTTATTATTTATTTTAGTTTAGGTTTTTTATCTTAGTTTATTTTTTAGGTTTAGGTTTATTTTTTAGTTGAGTGTTTTTTAAAAAAAAATTTTTAGGTTTAGGTTTTATTTTATATTTTTAAGTTTAGATTTAGAATTTTATTTTATTTATTTAGGTTTAGTTTTTAGGTTTTTATTTTTAGTTTATTTTTTGATTTTATTTTTTAGGTTAGGTTTATTTTTAATTTATTTTATTTTATTTAGTTTAGGTTTAGTTTATTTTATGTTAAGGTTTATGTTTTATTTATCATAGTTTAGTTTATTATAGTTTCAGTTTAGGTTTATTTTATATTATTTATTTTATATTTATTTCAGGTTTAGTTTTTTTTAGTTTAGTGTTTAAGTTTTATTTACTTATTTATTTTTAGGTTTTAATTTTAAGTTTTTTTTAGGTTTAGGTTTTTATTTAGTTTTTATTTTTTTTAACGTTTAGTCTTTATTTTAGTTAAGTTTTTATTCTTAGGTTTATTTTATTTTTTTAATTTGGTTTAGATTTTTATTTATTTTATTTTAGTTTATTTTTATTAATTATTTTATTTTTATGTTTATGTTTTGTTTTTTATTTTATTTTAATATTTTATTATATTTAGGTTTATATTTTTTATATAATTTATTTTTATTTTTATTTAATTTAGGTTTAAGTTTTTAGGTTAGGGTTTGTGGGTAGTTTTAGGGTTTAAAGTTTTAGGGTTTAAGGTTGGATATAAGGTTTAGGGTTAGTTAGGGTTTAGGATCCAAGGTTTAGGGTTTAGTGTTTAGACTATTTATGATTTTAGGGTTTAAGATTTAGGGTTTAGGGTTAGCTGAGGATTTTTTTTTAATTTAAGTTAACTGGAAGGTTTAGGTTTATTTAGTTTGATTATTGTTTATTTTAATTTATTTTAATTTTTATTTTTACAAATGTTTATTTTTAATTTATATTTAGTTTAGTTTATTTATTTTAGGTTTATTTAGTTAGGTTTAGGTGTTTTATTTTAGTTCATTTTTTAGGTTTATGTTTTATTTTTTATTTTCACATTACAGTTTAGGTTTTTATTTTATTGTATATAGTTTAGATTTTTGGTTTTTATTTTAGGTTTATTTTGAGGATTCAGTTTTTCATTTAGGTTTAGGTTTATGTTTAGTTTATTTATTTTTCATTTAGTTTAGGTTTAGTTTACTTTAGTTTAGGTTTAGGTTTTATTTATTTTAGTTTAGGATTAGGTTTATTTATTTTTTATTTTATGTTAGGTTTTTTTTTAATTTAGGGTTTAGGTTTTATTTTTTTTTATTTTTGGTTTTACTTTTAGGTTTATTTTTTAGGCTTAGGTTTTTATTTATTTTTTATTATTTTCTTATTTCAGGTTTATTTTATTTTTATTTTATGTTTATTTTAATTTTATTTATTTATTTATTCTTAAGCTTATTATATTTTTTAGTTTAGTTTAAGTTATTATTTATTTTATTTTAGTTTATTTTTATTAGTTTATTTTATTTTATTTTTAGGTTTAGGTTTATATTTAAGTTTATGTTTTTATTTTATTTTACTTATTTTATTTTTTATTTAGGTTTGGTTTTGTTTTATTTTATTTTAGTTTTTATTTAGTTTAGTTTAGGTTTATGTTTTAGGTTTTAGGGTTTAGGGTTTTTATTTTAGTGTTTGTGTGGTTTTGGTTTGTGGTTTTTTCTTAGGGTTTTAGTATTTGGGTTTGGTTTTGGGGTTTAGTTTAGGTTTGGGTTTTTTTGGTAGGGTTTAGTTTAGGGTTCAAGGTTAGGTTTGTTTATAGTTTTTAGGTTTAGTAGCTTATGGTTTGGGGTTTGTGGTTTTAGGGTTTATGGATTGGGGAATGGGTTTTAGGATTGGGTTTAGGTTTAGGTTTTAGGCTAGGGGTTTGTGGTCAGGTTTTAGGTTTATGGTTTAGGGTTTCATTTAGGGTTTAGGTTTTTTAATTTTTTTTAGCATAGAACAAATTTAGATTCAACATTTGTTTCCTTTAATTTCATCAACCAAGTAACACACCAAGTTTTCTATGACATAAATGGCTATTAGATAAAAAAATGGCACGATAAAGCAAAATAAAACCCTAGATTACTAGAACTGTCTACTATAGTGACAGCTCCATAAGCATCGGATCGACCATTCTTGCTTTCTCCAGCCCCATCAACCATCTTGGCCTCTCGACTAGCAGGATCCACCATCATATCCCCGATCTCTCCCTCTGTCACCACCACGGCTATAACCTTTGTCACTCCTCCCACCTCCATAACCACCACTACTTTGACCACCACCACCATATCGGGTAGCACCTCTAGATCCCACACCACCACTGTGATAATTGCCGCCTTTGCCTTCGCTTCCATAGCCAGATCTAGACTAAGCCTGGTTGATGGTGATGTTCCTGCCGTCAAGGTTCTGCCCATTCTTAGGGTTTAAGTTTATTAGGTTTTAGGGTTTAAGTTTATTTTTTTATTTATTTAATTACTTTAGGTTTAGGTTTAGGGTTTGGGGTTATGGTTTGGGGTTGTGGTTTGGTTTTGGGTTTGGGTTTAGGCTTGGATTTAGGGTTATAGGGTTTAGATTTAGGGCTTTATGATTTTTTTTTAGGGTTTAGGGTTTTAGGGTTTAGGATTTTAGTTTAGTTTAGGTTTAGGTTTAGTGGTTATTTGGATTAGGCTTTAGCTTTTATGGTCATGGGTTTAGCTTATTTTTAGTGAGTTTTATTTTATTTTATTTTTAGGTTTAAGTTTATTTTTATTTTTAGGATTAGGTTTATTTATTTTATTTTTTAGGTTTAGGTTTTAGGTTTTTATTTTAGGTTTATTTTTTATTTTATTTTTAGTCAGTTTAGGTTTATTTTTAATTTATTTATTTTAGTTTAGGTTTAGTTAGGTTTATTTATTTTAGGTTAGTTTAGGTTTTATTTATTTAGTTTAGTTTTTAATTTTAGGTTTAGGTTTATTTTATTTTATTTTAGGTTTAGTTTTAGTTTAGATTTAAGTTTTTTATATTTTTTTATTTTATTTTGGTTTAATTTTGATTTAGGTTTTATTTTAGTTCTTACTTTATTTTATTTTTAGGTTTATTTTATTTTATTTTATGTTACTTTTATTTATTTAATTTTTATCTAAGTTTATTTATCTTTTGGTCAGTTATTTTATTTATTTATTTTTAATTATATATATTATATTTAGGTTTAGTTTAGGTTTTAGTTGTGTTTATTTATTTAATTTATCATTTATTTATCTTAATTATCTTAATTAGGTTTATTTAGTGGCCCAGGTTTTAGGTTTGTGGTAGGGTTTGAGTTAGAGAGGGTTAGGGCCCAGGTCAGTTTGGGTTAAGATTAGGGCCTGTGGTTTTGGTTGGCCTAGGGGGCTTAGGAGTTAGGTTGGGGTTAAGGTCAGGGTTTAGTGGTATGGGGCTCAGTTTTTATAGGGGGAGGGCTCATGATAGGGAGGGTGGAGTTTAGGGTTAGGTTTAGGGTGTGGTTTTTTTGGGTAGGGTTTAGTTTTTGGTTTATGATTTAAGGTTTATTTGTAAGTTTAGTATTTGGTTTTGTGGCTTTAGGGTTTAGGTTTAGCATTTATTTTAGGTTTAGGTTTTAGGGTTTAGATTTTGGGTTTTTTTTAACAAAGAACAAATTCATATTCAGATTTCTTTATTTCATTTACCAAGTAACACAAGTTTTCTAAGACACAAGCAACAACATAGATAAAAATCATGCCTAGAGCAAATCAAAAACCCTAGACAACTAGAACTATCCCTACTATAAAGAAATAGTTCATAAGCAGTAGATCTGATTGGTTGTTCTTCAGTTTATTTAATTCCCATTAGAACCACCCCAGCCACTCGAGTAGTGGGATCCACCATCATTTCCTGATCTCCTCCCACAACCATGGTCAGAACCTCAATCGCCTCCTCATCTTAACACCACTACCCCACCACCACCTCCATATCCACCAAGACCTCATCTCCCACCACCACTACGATAACCACCGCACACCTTCCTCCACCGCTAGACTAAACATGGTTGACTGCCTGTCAAGGTTCTACCCATTCTGTTTTTAGGTTTAGTATTGTGGGTCTATGGTTTGGGTTTATTTAATTTATTTAGTTACCCATTTTAGTTTAGGGTTTGGGATTTAGAGTTTGGGTTGGTTTGGGATTTAGGGTTTAGTGGTTAGTGTTTAGTTTTGGGTTTGGCTCTAGGTTTATGCTTTAGTTTAGGGTTTAGGGTTTGTCAGTTGGGTTGGGGTGGTCTAGGTTTAGGGTTTCTGGCCTAGGGTTTTTTGTGGTCGTGGTTTAGTTTAGGTGTAGGTATGTTGAGTTTAGGTTTAGGGTTTGTGGTTAATTTTATGATTTATGGTTTAAAATTTATGGTTTAGGATTTTATTAAATTAAAGCAACTGGCAGGTTTAAGTTTATTTAGTTTTTTAGTTTATTTTTTATTTATTTTAGTTTATTTTATGTTTTATTTATATTTGGATTTATTTTTATTTATTTAGTTTAATTTATTTTATTTTTATTTTTTATTTTAGTTTTTATTTTAGTTTCAGGTTAAGTTTTATTTTTAGTTTTATTTATTTTATTATTTATAAGTTTAGGTTTTAGATTTGCCCAGTGGATCATCATAGGATAGGGTTGGGTCTAGGGTAGGTTTAGGGCCTTTAGGTGGGGCCCAGTGGCCTGTGGCCTGGGCTTAGAGTGTGGAGGATGTGGCCTGGCTCAGGATTCAGGGTAGGTGGGGTCAGCTTAGGCCTGTGGGCCCAGCCTGGGCCTTTGTGCCCAGGGGCTCAGTTTAGGCTTAGGGCCTGTGGCTCAGGGTTTGTGGCCTGTGGTGTGGTGTGCCTTAGCCTAGTTATAAAAAACAAACTGGTGGTTTTTCTTTTAGATATTAGGGTTTAGGTCAGTCATGGTTTTATTTTATTTTTGTTTATTTTATTTATTTTTTATTTATTTATTTTTTTATTTTAGTTTATTTATTTGTTTATTTTATTTTAGTTTAGATTTTTATTTTAGTTTATTTTTAGGTTGTGGTTTAGGTTTAGGTTTATTTTTTAGTTTAGTTTTATTTTTATTTTATTTTTTAGGTTTAGGTTTTATTTTTTTATTTTTAAGTTTTGGTTTAGCTTTTTTTTATGTAATAGGATTTTATTTTAGGTTTATTTTTAGGTTTTATTTTTTAGTTTAGGTTTGGGTTTATTTTTAGTTTATTTTATTTTATTTAGTTTAAGTTTAGTTTATTTTAGGCTTAATCTTAGGTTTTATTTATTTTAGTTTAGTTTATTTTGGTTTAGATTTTGGTTTATTCTATTTTTTTTAATTTATTTTTATTTTAGGTTTAGAATTTTTTTTAGTTTAGTTTAGTTTAATTTTTACTTATTTTAGGTTTATTTTTAGGTTTAAGTTTTATTTTGTTTTATTTTAGGTTTATTTTAGTTTTGTTTACGCTTAGTTTTTTATTTTAGGTTTTTATTAGGTTTATTTAATTTTTTTTTAGTTTAGTTTAGGTTATTAATTATTTTATTTTAGTTTATTTTTATTAAGTAATTTATTTTATTTTAGTTTAGGTTTAGGTTAGTTTAGGTTTTATTTTAAAGTCTTTTTGATTTTTTTTATTTACTTTATTTATTTATTTTTTTTTAAGATTTATTTTGTTTAGCCAGTTAAGTTTTGGTAGGGTTTAGAGTTTAGGGCTAGGGTTTGTGGTTTAGTGGCTTTAGGTTTATGGTTTGGGTTTAGTGTTTAGGGTCAGGGTTTAGGATTTAGGAGCACAAGATTTAGGGTTATTTGGGGTTTGGGTCAGGGTTAAAATTACAGTCAGGTGAGTTGTGGCTCAGGGTTTAGGGTTTAAGGTTGGGTAGGGCCTAAAGTAGGGTTGTAGGTTTGGTTGTGGTCAGATGTAATTTTTTTTTAAATTAAGCAAACCAGTAGGTTTATTTTCATTTATTTGATTTATTTTATTTTCTATTTCATGAGGTTTATTCTTGATTTTTAGTTTAGTTTATTTATTTAGATTATTTATTTAGTTTAGGTTTTTATTATTTTTTTGAAGTTTAGGTTTATTTTAGTGAGTTATTTTATTTTATTTGTAGTTTAGGTTTTTTTTTGGTTTAGGAGGTTTTTTATTTTATATCTTAGGTTTATTTTTAGGTTTTATTTTATTTAGTTTAGGGTTTAAGTTTAATTTATTTTAGGTTTTATTTATTTAGTTTAGTTTATTTTGTTAGTTTTTATTTTCTTTATTTATTTTTTTTATTTTTTAGTTTAGGATTTTTTTTTATTTTATGGTTTATGTTTTATTTTTATTTATTTTAGCTTTATTTTGGGTTTATCTTTGAGTCTTAGGTTTTTTTAATTAATTTTAAATTTATCATTTTGATTTTATTTTTTATTTATTTCATTTTTTATTTTATTTTGGTTTTATTCTTAGGTTTATCTAATTATTTAGTTTAAGTTTTATATATTTTATTTTAGTTTATTTTTATTAGTTTAGTTTATTTTGTTTTTTAGTTTAGTTTTAGTTTAGGTTTTTATTTATTAAGATTTAGGTTTTATTTATTTATTATTAGGTTTAATTTAGTTTTTCAGTTTTTAAGTTTTGTGGATTTAGGGTTTGTTTAGTTTTAGCATTTAGGTTTAGGGGCGTGGTTTAGGGTTTATTTTAGGTCAGGGTTTCAGTGGTTTAGGGTTTTTTTAGTTTTAACATTTGTATTTTATGGTTTAGGGTCTCCAGTTTGGGTCATGGGTCCAAGTTTAAGGTTTGGCCAGTTTTGTGGTTTAAGCCAGTTTAAAGTGGCTCAGGGTTTAGGGTTTTGTGTTTAGGCCTAGGGCTCAGGGGTTTGGCCTGGGTTGTGGTTTAAGATTTTTTAGGTTTGTTTTCAGCCCAGTTATGGTTTAGGGCTCAGGGTTTAGGTTTGGGATTTAGGTTTAGTTTAGGGTTTAGGGTTCTGTGCTCAGGGTTGAGTTTAGTAGGATTAGTTTTGGGTTTGTGGTTAGAGAATTTTAAAAAAAAAATTAAGTAAACCAGGTTTAGTTTATTTAGTTTATTTTTTATTTATTTTAGTTTATTTTATTTTTATTTGATTTAGTTTATTTTTATTTTAGTTTATTTTATTTTAGGTTTATTTATTTTATTTTTTTTATTTTAGTTTTTATTTTATGTTAGTATGTTTATTTTATTTTATTTTAGTTTTATTTTTATTTTATTTTTAGGTTTAAGTTTAAGTTTTAATTTAATTTTTTAAGGGTTAGGATTTAGGTTTTTAGTTTAGGTTTAGATTTATTTTAAGTTTATTTTATTTTATTTAGTTTAGGTTTAGGTTTAAGTTTAGTTTATTTTAGTTTTTGGGTTTTATTTATTTTAGTTTAGGTTTGGGTTTATTTTCTTTTCAATTTAGGTTAGGTTTTTTTTTTTAGTTTATGGTTTAGGTTTTTATTTATTTATTTTTGGGTTTTATTATTTAGGATTATTATTTAGTTTAAGTTTTATTTAGATTTTATTTTATTTTATTTTAGGTTTATTTTATTTTATTTTAGTTTAGTTTTATTTTATTTTTTTTTTAGTTTAGTTTATTTAGTTTATTTAGTTTTATTATATTTTATCTTGTTTAGATTTTTTTATTTATCTTATTTTTAGGTTTTATTTAGTTTAGGTTTAGGTTTTTAACTTTTTAGCATTTAGGGTTTAGGGTCTAGGGTTTGAGGTTTAGGGTTTATGGTTTTTAGGTTTTAACATTTATGGTTTTTAGGGTTTAAGGTTTAGGGTTTAGGGTTTAAGTTTTATGTTTAGGGTTCAAGTTTTAGTTTATTATTTAGGGTTTTTTCATTTTTTTAACAAAACAAATTTAGATCCAACCTTTCTTCTATCGATTTTATCAACCAAGTAACACACCAAGTTTACTAAGACACAAGAGACAACATAAATAAAAAATGAGCATGCATAGAGCAAATCAAAAACCCAAATAATAGAACCCTCTACTATAAGGGACAGCTTTGTGTAGTAGATCAGATCAACCATTCTTCAATTTTCCCAATTCCCATCAGAACCACCCAGGCCTCTTGAATAGCGAGATCCACAATCATATCCTCAATCTCTCCTCCCACCACCTGTCAGAATCTATCCTTCTCCCCTCAGAACCATCACACCACCACCTCCATATCCATCAGCACCTCTATATCCCCCACCACCACTGTGATAACCACCGCCTCCACCTTCGCCTCCACCACTAGATCTAGACTTTCCCTGTTTAACGGTGATGTTCCTGCCGTTAAGGTTTTGCCCACTCTTAGGGTTTAGGTTTAGTTTTAGGTTAATTAGGTTTTAGGGATTATGTTTATTTTTTATTTTTTTTATTTTTTTAGGGTTTGGGGTTAGGGATTTAGGGTTTAGGGTTTAGGGTTTAGGGTTGTGGTTGGGTTTGTATTTGGTTAGTTAGGGTTTAGGTTTATGCTTTAGGGTTTGGGTTTAGGATTTTTTAGTGGTTTAGGATAGGGTTTGTGGGTTGGTTTTTTTTTAAATTAAACCCAGAGGTTTATTTTTTATTTATTTTAAGTTCCATTTTATTTATTTAATTTATTTTATTATTTATTTTTATTTAGTTTAGTTTATTTATTTTATTTTTTTAGTTTTTTAGTTTTAGGTTTAGGTTTATTTTTTAGTTGAGTTTTTTTCTTTATTTTTTTAGGTTTAGGGTTTATTTTTTTTATTTTTAGATTTAGGTTTTATTTTCTTTTTTTAGGTTTTATGTTTTATTTTTTTAGGTTTATTTTTAAGTTTATTTTAATTTAGGTTTAAGTTTTTTTATTTTATTTATTTAGTTTAGGTTTTAGGTTAAGGTTTAGTTTATTTTAGGTTTAGGTTTTTTCATTTATTTTAGTTTTTAGGTTTATTGTATTTTGTATTTATTTTATTTTTTGGTTTAGGTTTTTTTTTAGTTTAGAGTTTAGGTTTTTTTTTTTTATTTTAGGTTCATTTTAAGTTTAGGTTTCATTAGTTTTATTTTATTCTATATATGTTTATTTTATTTTTATTTATTTTATTTTATTTTATTTTATTCTTAAGTTTATTTTATTTTTAATATAGTTTAGTTTTCTTCATTTTATTTTACTTTAGTTTTATTTTAATTTTATTTTATTTAGGTTTAAGTTTTTTGGTTTAGGTTTTTGATTTTATTTGATTTTATTTTATTTATTTTAAGTTTATTTATTTATTTTATTTTAGGTTTATTTTATTTTAGGTTTAGGTTTTAAGTCATTAGGGTTTAGGGTTGTGGAGGGTTTACATTTTGGAGTTTAGGTTTGGTAGGTCTGAGTTTTGGGCTCAGAGTTATTTAGTTTTAGATTTAAATTTTAGTGGTTTAGCATTTTGGTTTTGTCCTTGAGTTTTGTGGTTATTATAGGGTTTAAAGTTCATGGTTTGTGGTTTTAGGGCCTGTGGCTCAGTTTGGGGGCAGGGTTTGTGGGGGTTTAAGGTTTGGGTTTAGGGTTTAAGTGGCTCAGGCTCAGGGTCTGCCTAGTTTGTGATAGTTTCAGGTTGGGGTTTAGAGTGGTTTGGGTTTGTGGGTTTGGTTTGGGATTTGCCTAGTTAGGGTCACAGTAGGGTTTTTTAAAAAAACAAACAAATTAAAATAGTGAGGTTAATTTAGTTTATAGCTCTTTTATTTTTATTTTATTTTTATTTTTATTTTATCTATTTGGTTTATTATTTTATTATTTTATTTAGTTTAGGTTTTATTTTAGTTTATTTTAGTTTAGTTTAGATATTTTATTTTTTAGTTTAATTTATATTTATTTATTTTAGGTTTAGGTTTTAGTTTTATTTTAGGTTTAGCTTTAGGTTTGTTTATTTTTAGTATATTTTATTTATTTAGTTTTATTTTATTTTTTTTTATTTTTAGGTTTTATTTATTTTTTGTTTTATTTATTTTAGATTTAGGTTTATTTTCTTTATTTTATTTAAGTTTATTTTTTTAGTTTTAGGGTTTAAGTTTTATTTTATTTATTTTAGTTTATTTTATAGGTTTAGGTTTTATTTAGTTTTAGTTTTATTTTATCTAGGTTTACTTTATTTTATTTTACATTTTAGTTTTATTTTGTTTAGGTTTTTTATTTTAGGTTTATTTATTTTTTTTTCAAAGTTTAGGTCTCTTCTTTTATTTTAGTTTAGTCTTTATTTTCTTTTATTTTATTTTATTTTAGGTTTAGGTTTAGGTTTAGGTTTTAGTTTTATTTTATTTTATTTTTTATTTTATTTAGCTTTAGGTTTTATATTTAATTTTAGTTTTATTTAGTTTAGTTTAGCTTTAGTTTGGGGCTCAGGGTTTAGGGTTTAGTGGCCTATTAGATTTGTGGGCCTGGGCTCAGTGTAGTTTAGGGTTGGGTATAAGTAAAAATTAGTGTTTAGGTTAGTGTTAACCAGGGTTTAGGGTTAGTTTGGGTAACTTTAGGGCTCAGTGGTGGTTTTAAGTTTGGTTTAAGGATTGTGGTTGGGGTTTAGTGGTTGTGGCTGGGTTTAGGTTTAGTGGTTTAGTGTTTACAGGGTTTATGATTTAGGTTTAGGGTTATTTTAGTGTTTGAGTTTAGGGTTTAGATTTGGGGGTTTGTTTAGGATTTTTTTTTTATTTTTGGATTTGTGGTTTGTTTTAGGTTTGTGGGTTTGTTCTAGGGTTTAAAGTTTAAGGTTTAGGGTTTAGGATTTAGGGTTGAGGGTTTAGGTTTTAGATTTAAGTTTTAGATTTTAGTTTAAGGTTTATGGTTTTTTTAATAAAGAATAAATTCATATTCAACATTTCTTCTTTTCAATTTCATCAACCAAATAACACAACAAGTTTTCTAAGACATAGATAAAAAATGAGTACACATTGAGCAAATCAAAAACACTAGATAACTAGAACTGTCTCTACTATAATGACACTATTCTATAAGCAGCAGATGGGATCAACTGTTCAATCTGGTTCCTAACCAACTCGGCCTCTAGTAGCGATCCACCATCATATTCTGATTCTCCCTCCGCCACCACCATGACCAACCTCCATTGCTCCTCCCTCCTCCATAACAATCGTCACCACCACCTCCATATCCACCAGATCTGATCCCCACCACCACTATGATAACCCTCTCCGCTTTGCCCCCCATGAAGATCTAGACTAAGCTTTGGTGATGTTCCTGCATCAAGGTTCTAACCATTCTGTGGTTTAGGTTTTGGTTTAAGTTTATTAGGTTTTAGGGTTTAGGTTTTTTTTTTAATTTATTTAGTTACTTTAGGTTTAGTTTAGCTTTGGGTTTGGGGGTTTAGGGTTTAGTTTGGTTGGGTTAAGTTTGTGGGTTTAGGTTTGGGTTTAGGGTTTATGCTTTAGGGTTTAGGGTTTAGGGTTTATGGTTTAGGGTTTGTAGGATTTAGGGTTTGGGTTTGTTAGGTTCAGGTTTTAGTTTAGGATTTAGGGTTTTGGGTTTTTTTTAAAATTTTAATGAAGAATAGATTCAGATTCAACATTTCTTCTTTTTGATTTCATCAACCAAGTAACAAACCAGGGAAGTGAGGTAATCAGTTGACCTCCTTGGGGCTAGCTAAAGCCTTGTGCTCTCGAGATGTCTAGACTATGTATCCATTACCATTCAATCTTATATAAATCAATACATGAATAGAGGAAAGAGACCTCAACATTCATACACTTAAGCTATAAGCACATGCATTTCTTATGTATTTATAACTAGCATCATAACACATATTATTATTCATTTATAAGCTTTTGAAAAATACATTTAGATTTAATAGTGATAATAGCCATGCATATATTAAATTAAATCAACACATGCAAGCTTACATAAAGGTAATCCATTTTATTTTACTTGGTTTTGAAAAGATGGATGCATGAATTCAAATGACATACCAAATTTAACAAGATTGGAAAAAGGACAATCAAATATAAGCATGTGATTCATTCAACCAAACTAGTTTTTAAGGACAATTAAATCAAATAAGATTATTTAAAGCAAACTAAAGCTTCTTTATTAATTAAGTTTTGGATTTGATTTGATTTAAAGAGGAGAAGAGAAATCATCACTTGCTATTTTAAACCCATTCCCATATTAGTGATTTGATTTAATTTAAGAAATGTAATTAAGTGATTTAATGGGTTAATTAAGTTGGACCCTTAATTAGATGAATTAATTACCCTTACTAATGTCACCTTGATGTAAATAACAAAATAATTATGAGCCAACATGATATGCATAGAAAATAAACTTGCAATGATCCTAAGAAATAAAAGGGGCCTAATGCAATTGGCTCATGATTAATAATTAATTAGATTATAGGACTTAATTAATTACTCTTATGGTTTTCCCACACATGTGGACTAACCATAATTTCATTAAACTACTTTAGGTTATTAAACACCAAAGATCTACCCCATGATTTAATTAATGTCGATGTGATTAAGATTTCAATATTATTAAGTGATTTAATTAATTAGTTAAATTTAATTAATTTCATAGAAAAGGGTGAAATGAACTTCCAAAAAGGGGTCCCAACCTTATTCTTTAGTTCACTTACTATTAAACAATGATTAATAAACTTAATTAACCAATTTATTACTATTCATCACATTAATTAATCATTAATTAACTTAAAATAGTAGGTAAGGTTTAATTAGTCATTTTTTATAATTAAGAGAGCAATAAATCCCAAGAAAATCATGGGTGTCAATCATCCCAGTAAATTAACCGACAAAATTTGGGATTAATTGCTCATGTAATTAAAAGTAATAAGCTAATTAATTTTGTAATTAAACCTTATTGTTCAAAATTAGTTAAGATCATTTTTAATTAATTCTCCTCTAAAATACCTTTAAAATTTGTATTTATTTGCATTTTTTATTTCTATGAATTTTAAGATTTTAGAAGTCCATTAAAAATGATTAATTAAGCCTAATTAAACTTAATCCTATTGGTGCCATGTGACACCTCGTGATTGGCTACATAAAACTTATTCGACTGCCTACATGGCTACGTGGATGCTTTCATTCTCCATCGATCTAAGATCACTATGATTAATCCTAAAGCTTAATAAGATTAAATCAAATTGATCTAGTAGATCTAATCACAACCATCATCATGAAACATACTGTTCGATCTAACATGCAAGTGAGGGAGCATGGAGTTTGTATGCCATTTCACTTGATTCGAAGCTTACCTCGAGCTCAACTCCAAAAGGATCCCACACCACCAGATCGAATGAGGGGATCCATTGGTCAAGATCACACGATATACAAGTTTTCTTCAAAATCTCCAACCAATTTTAGCTAAGGATGCTTTGGAAGCATACCTCACCAAGCTCAAGATGGGGCTCAATAATTGAAGAAGCTTCATCTAGTGGAGATGAAGCTCTATTGAGCAGTAATTAGATCAATTCCTCAATGTTTGCATGGAAGGCCACTAACTGATGATTTGGTGCTTGACTTTGATCGAAGTCCCACCTCTAGTGCTCGGGAAGCTTGGGAGATGATTTGTTCTTGCTCGATGAGGCCTAGGGAAGGTGCGTGCAAAGTTAATTTGAGTTCAATGGAGAAATGGGGAAGTTAGCTAAAAAATGGGAGTGTCTTCTTTTAGGGAGGATAGAAATGGCATTTTCTGATCGAGAAAAGCTTGGGAACTTAACAAATTATTCTAGTGGCTCTTCTTGGGTAGCTAATTGAGGAATGATTTTATGTGTGTTTGAGTGGAAACGAGGAGGTGTATATCCACCCCACTCTCGGATGATGGTGGGATCTAGGCTTCTTGCTATGGGTTTCAAATGCTCCTGGGGAGGGTGAGGTGATTTCACCACCCATGGTCATGGCTGACCCAACCACCCCTTGGATTAGGTTGAGCAGTGTCCAAGGTGCTAAGGTGGACCATTGTGTGATTACCAAGTGGCCAAGGAATGGAAATGACCACTTACATGGGTGATTTGTCTCATGTGATGCCCTTGACCCAAGGGTAGAATGATCATTTGGCATTGATTTGATTTGAGCATATTTGAAATGAGCCAAAAGTGTGTAGCCCAAATTTCAAGTTAGTTGAGTTGAGTTAAGTTTGGCTCAATTTGACTCATTTAGGTCAAATTAATAGTTCAAGTTGACCAATTGGTCAAATTGGGTCAAACCAAGGGTCAAGTTCATATGATCATTTGGGATTTTTTGTTCAATTGGTTTGGTTTAGTTTTACTTAGATTTGATTTTGGCTCATCTGAATTCATTTGGGTCAAATGGGTTTTGGTTGACCAATTTGATCAAATTGGCCAAATTGGCTTGGGTTGAGTGTTGGTTTGGGTTTATTTGACCAATTGAAGATGATTGTAGGCTTTGGTTTCAATTAATTTGGATTTGGTTTTGATTTAGGCCAACTTGAACCTTTAGGTCAAATTGGGATAAGTAGGTCAATTGGGTTCAATTAGGTCCAATCATGGCTTTGGTCAAGTTCATCAATCAATTTAGAATGAACTTGAGCCATTGGTTGCAATCAATTTGGTTTATATTTTGATTTGACCCAATTTGGTCTTTTAGGTCAATTTGGGTGAGGGCCAATTGGGTTTGACTCAATTAAGAAGGTCAAGTCATATTCAAATATTGATTTTGATTTGGTATGAATCATTTATTTTGGACGGCTTAGCTGTTTTGGCTAGTTTAAGTTCATATGGGTTAAGTGGTTGACTTGGTAAAATGACCAAGTTGACTTGGTTTGACCTAATTTGACAATTGATCAACCTAGGGTGATCAACGATCATGATGGGAGGTTTTGATGGGCTTGGTTCAATCTAATTTGTGTAGAGAACTTGGCTCAAATAAGTCAAGTTGGCCACTTTGGGTCAAGTAGACCAATTGTTGTTGGCTTGATTTTGGGTTGAGTTTGATTTAGTTGAGTTTATATATGGATTTGGGATTGATATATAAATTCAATTGCAATTAGCTTGGGTTCAAATTGGATTTGGTTCATTTGAACATTTCAAGTCAAAACATTTAAGTCTGGTTTGACTTGGGTTGATTTTGGTTTGACTTGATGATTATAGATTTTATTTATACTTGCAAAAATGATTGAAGGTATGATTTATTCATGAGAAAATAAATTGAATTTGGGTTTTGGAATGAAGAAATTTGGCTAAGTCCATGGAGGTCATGTGGCTTAGTTTGGATTTTGATTTGGTTTGATTTAGTTTTGATAATTTAAATGTATATTTCATTTAAATTTGTGAAGATGATTGAAAATATGATTGATTTGGGAGAAAATCAATTGAGTTCAACTTGATTTCGAATAAGATTTGGCTAAGTCCATGGATAGGTCATATGGCTTAGGAAGGGTTTTGATTTAATTTGATTTAGTTGATTTAGTTTTGAACATTGGAATGTAGATTTGATTTATATTTATGAGGATGATTGAAGATATAAATAGATTATGAGAAAATCAGTTCATTTTGGATTAATTTGGTTTAAGATTTGGCTAAGTCCATGGGATAGGTTATATTGCTTAAGAAGGGTTTCAAATTTGGATTTGATCATGGGCTTCAACCATTTAGTTTTGGAATTTCGATTTGGATTTGGATTTGGATTTGATGTTTGGATTGAACGTGAGGTTTGGTTTGAGAAGGTGAACATGGATTGGATTTGGCTTGTAGAGTAGGTCAATTATCCTAATCCCTAAGGCATAACCTAATCTTATGGTTAACCCTTCTAAGTCTTTTGGCTTAGGTTAAGTGTTTCAATAATTGTTAGAATTATCTTATGACTAGGGAAGTCTTAGTGTCTAGAAGACTTCTAAGTCTAAGATGAGAAGATTGAATCCACATTCCAAAAGTGACAACAGGCCTTAGGCTCCATAGTGTTGCCCTTGGAGATAGATGATTGAAAGATCGAAGTAAAGTTTCACATTATAGACTCGAATACATCTTTCAACGCTTTGTTTGGGAGAACATGGATACATGAGAACATCATAGTTCCATCCTTTCTACATCATTGAATGAAGTTTTTGAGAGGTGGGATCGTCTACTATGTCAAAGGAGATCTCAAGCCATTTACAGTTCATGAGGTCGGCATATATGAAGATGTAGAAATAAAAGAAAAAGAAAAAGAAAAAGGAAGAGAAAAAAAAGAAAAGAAAAGAGAAAATAAAAAAGAAAATAAAAGGGAGCAGAAATAGACTTGGAGGAGGAAGTGGAGCCTGACTTTAGATTCCACCCACAGTTCGTTAGTCCATTCGAACATATGGGTAGGATGACCTGACCTCCACTGGTAGATGAAGAGGCTAGTTTAGAGGTAGTTCGGGGTGGAAAATCTCCTTATTGGCCACCCAAAAGATATGTCCCTACCAAGAACTTTCTATCCATATAGACTTAGAATCTAGTTCATAGGATGAGTCTTATACATTTAGCACACCAGTCAGCACATCTCAGTAGTAGAATCTCTTAGATATGACACTTGAGCCGGATAGCGATGAAGACCTAGCTCCAAAGTAAAACATAAGTGTATCGAAGTCTATATGTGAATAAGTTAGGTATTAGCTGGGAACCTTTGCTCTAACCCCACTTTCCTCTCAAGAATCTGAGGGCTTGGTAGTTAAGGAAGCCCAAAAGTCATCCACAGGTGTGAAGACTTGGAGGTTCTTTCTAGAAGTATCATACTCAATTCAAGAAGTTGATGTAGAACTTGAGGATTAATCCTATAAAAATTTAATAGAATTACCTTTTGACTGGTAATTACCTTGTGTTCATAATTTAGCAAAGAAAGGGTTAAACCCATATACCTGGTCAAAGCATAGGTCAGACTACTTCAAAAGAATATGTAAGAACAAATGCAAAAGCTCTCAATCAAGATCGGGACTAAGATTCGGTGCAGTGGTTCCAATCGATGATGACCATTATTGCTTAGTCATCACCAATCATTTGGAATTGATAATTAATTTTCAAATCAAATTAACTCATATGAGTAGTTGTGCTTAGAAACTTCAGATGATCCAAATGATTTTTAAGTCAAAGATGCACTACCAGAGTTTGAAAAGAGATTAAGTTAACCATCGACGAGCTCAAAGAGATCAACTTAAGAGCTAAAGAAGATCCACACCTGACATACATCAATTCTTTATTGAATGAAATTGAAACCAATGACTTTATAAGGCTATTGACTGAGTTTAAGGACCACTTTGCATGGAGTTATGAAGAGATGACTGGATTAGCTCTTGTTGTAGCAGTCCATAAACTAGCAATAGAGCTTACTGCTAACCCTATCAAGCAAGCTCCAAGACACATGCGATTAGACATAGAAAAATAGGTGATTTCTGAAGTCAAGAAACTGATCAAAGCTGGCTTCAATCAGAAAGAAAAATACCTTTGCTGGTTAGCTAACGTCATCCCAATTAAGAAAAAGAATGGCCAAATTCATATATGAGTCGATTTTATGGATTTTCATAAAGCATGTCCAAAAGATGAATTTCCACTACCAATCTTAGAGCTGATGGTGGACATTGCCTCATCTCATGCAGTCTTCTCTTTCATGGATGGCTCATCTGGATATAACCAAATAAAGATGGTTCCTAAAGATGAAAGAAATATTGCTTTTAGAACCACGATCAGAATCTATATATATGCCCTTGACCTTAAAATGCAGTTACGCATACTAGCAATGACTCAAGCTTAGACTAACTCATTCATTCATCATCATGATCATTAAAAGTAGAGAAAGAAAAGCCATACCTTTGACTTGAGAGTAGTTTTCAAACAGTTAAGATAATTTAACCTCAAAATGAATCCCTTGAAGTGTGCATTCAGAGTAGCTTCAGGGAAATTCCTTGGGTTTGTTGTACGACACTAGGGAATTATAATCAATCTAGAGAAGATCAAGGTGATATTAGAAATGGAACCCTCTAAAAATTTAACTTAGCTCAGATCATTCCAAGGGAATTTGGCATATCTAAGTTGCTTTATATCCAACCTACTGTAAAGATGCCAGCCATTTTTAACACATGTCAAAAAGGATGCCAAGTTTAAGTAGGATGATAAGTGTGTACATGCCTTTGAATACATCAAGCATTACACGATGACCGCCTTCTAGTAGCCCTATCTTGCAAGCTCATACTTTACACTGTTGTATTAGATGACTCTCTTGGTGCTTTGTTGACCCAAGCTAATGATGAATGGATGGAAAACATACCCTTCTACCTCAACCATCATCTAATCCTTGCTTAGGCTAATTATCCACCCATTAAGAAGCATTGCCTAGCTTTAATCTTTGCATCCCAAGGCA
Source organism: Cymbidium sinense (assembly GCA_021442155.1). Taxonomy (NCBI): domain Eukaryota; kingdom Viridiplantae; phylum Streptophyta; class Magnoliopsida; order Asparagales; family Orchidaceae; genus Cymbidium; species Cymbidium sinense. The sequence goes on along the minus strand of JAKCPB010001821.1, from coordinate 61,821 downwards.
ACAACACAACATGCTTCCTCATAAGGTGAACTTAATCTTTAGGATCAATTCACTACAATATCTAATGACACCATTTTTGTGGCGATGGTCCATGATTCTCTCATAGTTTGACATTTTTTTTGTATCCCTCCATGCGATGAAAGGACAAGCGCTAGTGGATTTGTTAGCAGCACACCTACTTCCTAGTGACTCTCTACTTAGTGATGATCTCCCTGATGAACAAATGATGAACTCAGGGGATAATAGCATTCGTTGCTGTGAGATGTACTTATTTTAGGTTTATTTTATTATTATTTTATGTTTAGTTTTTATTTGATTTAGGATTTTTTATTCTTAGGTTTATTAAATTTTTTAGTTTAGTTTAGGGTTTATTTATTATATTTAATTTATTTTAATTAGTATATATTTTTTTAGTTTAGGTTTTCATTTTAGGTTTTATTTTATTTTATTTTATTTAGGTTTAATTTATTTATTTATTTTATTTTTAGGTTTTATTTAATTTAAGTTTAGGTTTTTAAGGTTTAGGGGTTTGGGGTTTAGGGTATAGGTTTAGGGTTTAAAGTTTTAGTTTAGGGTTTAGAGTTTAGGGTTTAGCTTTAGGTTTAGGTTTAGGGTTAACAGGGTTTATAGTAACTTTAGGGTTTGGGGTTTAAGGTTTAGGGTTTAGACTTTAGGCTTTAGTATTTTTAGGGTTTTGGGTTTTGGGTGTAGGGTTAGTTTAGGGTTTAGGGTTTTAGGTTTTGGGTTTAAGGTTTAGGGTTTTAGGTTTAGTTTAGAGTTGGATTATAGTTTATAGTTTTAGAGTTTAGGTTTAGTTTTAAGTTTAGTTAGGGTTATAATTTAGCATTTAGGTTTATAGTTTAGTTAGTTTAGAATTTAGTTTAAGGTTGTTTATTAGATTTAGTATTAGTTTAGGTGTAAGTTTAGGGTTTAAGGTTTTCAAATTTAGTTTAAGTTTAGGTTTAAGTTTAGGTTTAAATGTTTATGATTATTTAGGGTTTAGGGTTTAGGGTTTATGATTTATAGTTTATGATTTAGGATTTAGTGTTTAGGATTTAGGATTTAGAGTTAGGAGTTTATAGTTTTAGTGTAAGGTTAGTTTAGGTTATAGGGTTTAGGTTTAGTTTAGTTTTAGGTTGGGTGGATTATGAGTTTAGGGGTTTCAAGTTTAGTTTGTTTAGTTTAAGTTTAGGGTTTTAAGGGGTTTGTGGATTAGCTTTTTGGTTTAGGGTTTAGGGTTATAGGTTTAGGATTTAGGGTTTAGGGCTTAGAGTTTACTGTTTAAGGTTTAGGATTTAAGGTTTCGGGTTTAGGGTTTAAGGTTTAGGGATTTTATTTTAGGTTATTTTATTATTATTTTATGTTTAGTTTTTATTTTATTTAGGTTTTTTTATTCTTATATTTATTTTATTTTTTAGTTTAGTTTAGGGTTTATTTATTTTATTTAGTTTATTTTATTAGTATATTTGATATTATTTTTAGATTAAAGTTTAGGTTTTAGTTTAGGATTATATTTTATTTTATTTTTTCTATTTTATTTAAGTTTAGGTTTTTATATTTATTTTATTTTTTGGGGTTTTTTAGTTTAGGTTTAGGTTTTAGGCTTTTAGGATTTAGGGTTTAGAGTTTAGGGTTTAAGGTTTATGGTTAGGGTTTAGGGTTTAGGGTTAGTGTTTGGGATTTGGGTTTAGGGTTTAGTGTTTAGGGTTAGTTTAGGATCTTGAGCTTAGGGTTTAGGGTTTAGGGTTTAGTTTTTAGGGTTTTAGGGCTTAGGGTTTAAGGTTTAGGGTTTTTAAAGGTTTACTTTTAGGGTTTAAGGTTGTTGTTTTAAGGTATAAGGTTTATGGTTTAAGGTTTTAGGTTTATGGTTTAGGGCTTTGAGTTTTGGATTTTGGGTTTAGGATTTAAGATTTATGGTTTAGGATTTAGAGTGTAGGGTTTTTTTTTTATTTGAGGTTTATTTTATTTTTATTTTATATTTAGTTTTTATTTTATTCAGGGTTTTTATATTTAAGTTTATTTTATTTTTTAGTTTAGTTTAGGTTTTTATTTATTTAATTTCAGTTTATTTTATTGTATTTTAAGGTTTAGGTTTTTCTTTTATTTTACTTTTTTATTATATTTAGGTTTAGGTTTTTTTATTTATTTTATTTTTAGGATTTATATAGTTTAGGTTTAGGTTTGAGTTTTAGGGTTTAGGGTTTTAGGTTTAGGGTTTTAGTTTTAGGTTTAAGTTGAGGTGTAGGTATAGTTCTGATTTAGGGTTTAGGGTTTAGGATTCTGATTTAGGTTTGGTTTAGGTTTGCAGTTTAGGTTTAGGTTTACTAGATTTAGATTTAGGTTTAAGTTTAAGGTTTAGGTTTTAGGTTGAGGTTTGTTTAGGATTTTAGGTTTAGGTTGATTTAGGGTTTAGGTTTTAGTTAGATTTGGTTTAAGGTATGGGTTTAGGTTTAAGTTTAGCTTAAGTTTGGTTTATGTTAGTTTTAGTTTAAGGTTTAGGTTTTAGTTTATAGTTTAGGATTTTAGGTTTAGGGTTTAGGTTTGGTTTATAGTTTAGGGTTTAAATTTGATTTTAGTTTAGGGTTCAGGATTTTAGGTTTAGGTTTAGGTTAGGTTTAGTTTATTTTAGATTAGAACTTGGCTCAAATAGGTCAAGTTGGCCACTTTGGGTCAAGTAGACCAATTCGGGATAGTTGGCTTGATTTGGGTTGAGTTTGATTTAGTTGAGTTTATATATTGATTTGGGATATATATATATATATATATAAATTCAATTACAGTGGGGTTCAAATGGGTTTTGGTTCATTTGAACATTTCAAGTCAAAACAGTTAAGTTTGGTTAGACTTGGGTTGATTTTGGTTTGGCTTGATGATTATAGATTTTAATTAAACTTGCAAATATGAATGAAGGTATGATTGATTCATGAGAAAATAAATTGAATTTGGGTTTTGGAATGAAGAAATTTGGCTAAGTCCATGGAGTTAGGTCATGTGGCTTAGGTTTGGATTTTGATTTGGTTTGATTTAGTTTTGATCATTTAAATGTATATTTCATTTAAATTTGTGAAGATGACTGAAAATATGATTGATTTGGGAGAAAATCAATTGAGTTTAACTTGATTTGGATTAAGATTTGGCTAAGTCCATGGATCAATCATATGGCTTAGGAAGGGTTTTTATTTAATTTGATTTAGTTGATTTAGTTTTGATCATTGGAATGTAGATTTGATTTATATTTAGGAGGATGATTGAAGATATAAATTGATTATGAGAAAATCAATTGATTTTGGATTGATTTGGATTAAGATTTGGCTAAGTCCATGGGATAGGTCATATGGCTTAAGAAGGGTTTCAAATTTGGATTTGATCATGGGCTTCAACCATTTGGTTTTGGAATTTGGATTTGGATTTGGATTTGGATTTGATGTTTGGATTGAACTTGAGGTTTGGTTTGAGAAGGTGAACATGGATTGGATTTGGCTTGTAGAGTAGGTCAATTATCCTAATCCCACAAGGCATAACCTAATCTTATGGTTAACCCTTCTAAGTCTTTTGGCTTAGGTTAAGTGTTTCAATAATTGTTAGAAGTATCTTATGACTAGAAGTCTTAGTGCCTAGAAGACTTCTAAGTCTAAGATTAGAAGATTGAATCCACATTCTAAAAGTGACAACAGGACTTAGGCTCCATAGTGTTTCCCTTGGAGATAGATGATTGAAAGACCGAAGCAAAGTTTCACATTATAGACTCAAATACATCTTTCAACGCTTTGTTTGGGAGAACATGGATACATGAGAACATCATAGTTCCATCCTTTCTACATCAATGTATGAAGTTTTTGAGAGGTGGGATCGTCTACTATGTCAAAGGAGATCTCAAGCCATTTACAGTTCATGAGATCGGCATATATGACGATGTAGAAATAAAAGAAAATGAAAAAGAAAAAGGAAGAGAAAAAAAAGAAAAGAAAACAGAAAATAAAAAAGAAAATAAAGAGAGAAATAGACTTGGAGGAGGAAGTGGACATTAGATTCCACCAGTTCTTAGTCCATTGAACATATGGGTAGGATGACGACCTCCACACAGTAGATGAAGAGGCTAGTTTAGAGGCAATTCAAGGGTGGAAAATCTGGCCCCACCCAATAGAAGATATGTCCCGCTAGAGTACACTTGCTATCCATATAGACTTAGAATCTAGTTCATAGGATGAGTCTTATATGTTTAGCACACCAGTCAGCTCATCTCAGTAGTAGAATCTCTTAGAGATGACACTTGAGCCAGATAGCGATGAAGACTAGCTCCAAAGTAAAACATAAGTGTATCCAAGTCTATATGTGAATAAGTTAGAAATTAGTTGGGAACCTTTGCTCTAACCCCACTTTCCTCTCAAGAATCTGAGGGCTTGGTAGTTAAGGAAGCCCAAAAGTCATCCACAGGTGTGAAGACATAGAGGTTCTTTCTAGAAGCATCATCCTCAATTCAAGAAGTTGATGTAGAACTTGAGGATGAATCCTATAAAAATTTAATAGAATTACCTTTTGATTAGTAATTACCTTGTGTTCATAATTTAGCAAAGAACGGGTTAATCCCACATACTTGATCAAAGCACAGGTCAGACTACTTCAAAATAATATGTAAGAACAAATGCAAAAGCTCTCAATCAAGACCGGGACTAAGATTCGGTGCAGTGGTTCCAATCGATGATGACGATTACTTCTTAGTCATCACCAATCATTTGGAATTGATAATTTATTTTCAAATCACATTAACTCATATGAGTAGTTGTGCTTAGAAACTTCAGATGATCCAAATGATTTTTAAGTCAAAGATGCACTACCAGAGTTCAAAGAAGAGATTAAGTCAACCATCGATGAGCTCAAAGAAATCAACTTAAGAGCTAATGAAGATCCACACCCGACATACATCACTTCTTTATTGAATGAAATTAAAACCAATGACTTTATAAGGCTATTGACTGAGTTTAAGGACCACTTTGCATGGAGTTATGAAGAGATGACTGGATTGGCTCTTGATGTAGCAGTCCATAAACTAGCCATAGAGCCTACTGCTAACCCTATCAAGCAAGCTCCTAGACACATGCGATTAGAAATAGAACAATAGGTCATTTTTGAAGTTAAGAAATTGATCAATGCTGGCTTCATTCAAAAAGAAAAATACCTTTGCTAGTTAGCCAAAGTCATCCCAATTAAGAAAAAGAATTTCCAAATTAATATATGCGTCGATTTTATGGATTTAAATAAAGCATGTCCAAAAGATGAATTTCCACTACCAATCCTAGAGCTGATGGTGGACATTGCCTCATCTCATGCAGTCTTCTCTTTCATGGATGGCTCATCTGGATATAACCAAATAAAGATGGTTCCTAAACATGAAAGAAATATTGCTTTTAGAACCCTTATCATAATCTATTGCAATAAGGTCATGCCCTTCAGCCTTAAAAATGCTAGTTCTGCATGCCAGTGGGCAATGACTCGTTTCTTTGACTAACTCATTCATTCATCATCATGTCGATCATCAAAAGCAGAGAAAAGAAAGGCCATACCTTTGACTTGAGAGTAGTTTTCAAACAGATAAGACCATTTAACCTCAAAATGAATCCCTTGAAGTGTCCATTCAAGTAGCTTTAGGAAAATTTGTTGGGTTTGTTGTACGACACTCGGGAATTATAATCAATCTAGAGAACATCAAGGTGATATTAGAAATGGAACCCCCTAAAAATTTAACTCAGCTCAGATCATTCCAAAGGCATTTGGCATATCTAATATTCTTTATAACCAACCTATTATAAAGATGCCAGCCATTTTTAACACTTGTCAGAAAGGATGCCAAGTTCAAGTAGGATGATAAGTGTGTACATGCCTTCGAAGACATCAAGCACCGATGACATAGTAGCCCCTATCTTAGGCAAGCTGCTCATACTTTACACTGCTGCATTAGATGACTCCCTTGGTGCTTTGTTGACCCAAGCTAATGATGAAGGGATGGAAAACATACCCTACTACCTCAACCATCATCTAATCCCTGCTTACGCTAATTATCCACCCATTGAGAAGCATTTCCTAGCTTTAATCTTTGCATCCCAAGGCAACAACACAACGTGCTTCCTCATAAGATGAACTTAATCTTTAGGATCAATTTACTACAGTATCTAATGACACAGACAATTATCTGACGGGCATGACGTTCCATGATTCTCTCATAGTTTAACATTTTCTTTGTATCCCTCCATGTGATGAAAGGACAAGCGCTAGCGGATTTCTTAGCAGCACACATACTTCCTGGTGACTCTCTACTTCATGATGATCTTCCTGATGAACAAATCATGAACTCAGACACATTCTAGAGACTTTATTTTAGGTTTATTTTATTATTATTTTATGTTTAGTTTTTATTTTTATAGGTTTTTTTATTCTTAGGTTTATTAAATTTTTTAGTTTAGTTTATTTTATTATATTTACTTTATTTTAATTAGTATATATATTTTTAAGTTTAGGTTTTCATTTTAGGTTTTTATTTTATTTTATTTTATTTAGGTTTGGTTTATTTATTTATTTTATTTTTAGGTTTTATTTAGTTTAAGTTAAGGTTTTTAGGGTTTAGGGTTTGGGGTAGGGCATGTGATTTTATGATTTTGGTTTAGGGTTTAAAAGTTTTGTGGTAGGGTTTAGGTTAGGGCAGGGTTTAGGCTCATTTAGGTTTGGGCAGTATTTTAGGGTTTAGGTTTGATTTTAGCCTAGGGTTTAGACTCAGGCTTTAGATTTTTTTAGTAGGTTTGGGGTCTTTTAGTGAGGGTTTGGATTTAGGGGTTTGTGGTTTTAGTTTAAGGATTTTTTCAGCCTAGCTCAGGATCATGGCCCAAAGTTTAGAGCCCAGGGCCCAGGCCTGGGGTCAGCCAAAGATCAGTTTGCCCAGGTCATTAGGACTCTTTAACCAAGATCATGGATTTAGCTAGCCTCCCAGGCCCAAGTCAAGACTAGGGTTTGCCCAGGAGTCTCACCATCATAGGGCCCAGGTTAGTCTTATAGCCCATAAGACTCCAATCAGGGCCTGGATTTAGAGTCATGTGGCTCATGGCCTAGCGCCCACAGGGCTCAGTAGGGTCCCAGTGGCCTAGGGCCCAGGGTGAGTGGAGTTAGGACTTGACCAGGGCCTGGGGCCCAGGGTTTGAGCTCAGGTTAGGGCCTTTGGCTGGCCTGTGGTTTGTGGAGGAAGGGAGGCCTTTAGAGCCCAGAGCCTTAAGCCTGCTGGCCCAGGATTTAAGGCCCAAAGCCAGGGCCTGGTTTAGATTTTATCTTAGGTTATTTTTTATTATTTTACTTTAGTTTTTATCTTTATTTAGATTTTATCTTATATTTATTTTATTTTATTTAGTTTAGGGTTTATTTATTATTTTAGTTTAGTTATTAGTACATTGATATTATTTTAGATTAAAGTTTAGGCCTTAGTTTAGGATTATATTTTATTTTTCTATTTTATTTAAGTTTAGGTTTTTTATATTTATTTTATTTTAGGGTTTTATTTAGCTTCAGTTTTAGGTTTTGTAGGATTTAGTTTTAGAGTTTAGGGTTGGCCATGGCCTGGGCTCAGGGTCAGTTAGCTCTGGATCTGTGTTCAGGATAGTGTTTAGGTTAGCTTTATGATCTTGAGCTTAGGGCTCATGGTTGGCCTAGGGTTAGGGTCAGGTTTGTGGCCAGGTTTAAGATTTGGGTTATTTAGCTCAGGGTTTAAGCAGTTGTAAGGCATAATGTCATGGCCTGGTTTAGGTATGGTTTAGGTCTTGGATTTAGGGTTAGGGTCATGGTCCGGATTAGAGTGCAGGATTTTATTTTTATTTTATTTTATTTTACATTTAGTTTTATTTTATCCGTATTTTTATATTTAAGTTTATCTTTATCTTTTAGTTTAGTTTTAGGTTTATTTATTTAATTTTAGTTTATTCTTTAGCCTATCTATTGTATTTTAGGCATTTCATCTTTATTTATATATAGGTGGCCTTTAATTTTATCTAGGATTCCATAGCTAGCTCAGGCCTTGTTTTGTGGCTCAGGTTTAGGTTTTGGAGGCCCAGGGTTGGGGGTAATGCCCAGGCCAGGGCCCAGGCACAGGGCCCAGGGAACCCAGGGCCCAGGGCCTGGGGTAGGATCACATTGGGTAGGGTCTAGCTCATGGTCACTAGATTTAGGGCCCAGGGTTTAGGTTTAGGTGGGCCGAGGGTTTAAGGTTTTTTAGGGTTTAGGGTTTGTGGCCCAGGGCCCAGTTTAGGTCAAGTAAGATTATAGGTTTAGATAGGCTTAGAGTGGTGGTAGGTTGGTGGTGTGGTAGTTTTAAGTTTAGGGTTTAGGATTTTAGGGTTTAGGGTTTAGGGTTTGGGGTTTATGGTTTAGGGGTTTAGGGGTTTATAGTTTTGTGGTTTAGGGTTCAGGGTTTTTAGGGTTTAGGGTTTAAGGTTGAGGTTTTAGGTTTAAGGTTCAGGTTTTAGTTTAGGGTTTTTGGTTTTTTTTTTAACAGAAAAAAATTTTGATTTAGCATTTCATCTTTTGGATTTCATCAACCAAGTAACACACTAAGTTTTCTATGACATAAACGACAACATAAATAAAAAATGAGCACACATAGTGCAAATCAAAAATCGTAGATAACTTGAACCGTCTCTACCATAAAGATACAGTTCCATATGCAGTAGATTGGATCGATCGTTCTTCATTTTCTCCAGTTCCCATCAGAACCACCTTGGCATCTCAAGTAGCAAGATCCACCATCATATCCGCAATCTCTCCCTCTGCCACCACCACGGCTGTAAACTCTATTGCTACTCCCGCCTCCATAAGCACTACTAATTTGACCACCACCTCCATTTCCAACAGCACCTCTAGATCCCCCACCACCCCTGCGATAACAATCGCCTCTACCCTAGCCTCCACCACTAGATCTAGATTGAACCTGGTTGGCAGTGATGTCCCTGCCATCAAGGTTCTTCCCATTCTTAGGGTTTAGGTTTAAGTTTAAGTTTATTTGGTTTTAGGGTTTAGGTTTATTTTTAATTTATTTAGTTAGGTTTAGTCATGGTTTTGGGGTTTAGGGTTTAGGGTTTAGGGTTAGGGAGGTTAGTGGTTTAGGTTAATAATTTAGGGTTGTGGTTTAGAGTTTAGAGCTTTTAGGTTTAAGGTTTATAGATTTTTTTTAAATAAACCAAACCGGCAGTTTAGGTTTATTTATTTATTTATTTTATTTATTTTATTTTATTTTATTTTCATTTTACTTAGGTTTATTTTTATTTTATATTTAGTAGTTTATTAATTTTAGTTTATTTATATTAGGCTTTTATTTTAGTTTATTTTTGTTTAGGTTTAGTTTATTTTAGTTGAAATTTATTTTATTTTTTTATTTTTTAGGTTTATATATTATTATATTTTAGTTTAGGTTTAGGTTTTATTTTAGGTTTATTTTAGGTTTTAATGTTTTTATTTTTTGTTTAGGTTTACTTTTAGTTTATTTTCTTTTATTTAGTTTTATGTTTCATTTTAGGTTTAGTTTATTTTAGGTTTAGGTTTAGGTTTTATTTATTTTAGTTTAGTTTATTTTAGGATTTAGGTTTATTTTATTTTATTTTGTTTTATTTTATTTTTAGGTTTAGGTTTTTTTTTAGTTTTAGGTTTTATCTTTATTTTTAGTTTTCTAAGGTTTATTTTTTTGGTTTAGGTTTTATTTAATTTTTAATTTATTTTATTTTAGGTTTATTTTATTTTATTTTATGTTTAGTTTTATTTTATTTAAGTTTTATTTTAGGTTTATTTTATTTTTAATTTAGTTTAGGTTTTTATATTTTATTTTAGTTTATTTTATTATTTTATTTTACTTTATTTTTAGGTTTAATCTTAGGTTTTAATTTAGGTTTTTATTTTATTTTATTTTATTTACTTTAATTAGTTTAAATAATTTTGTATTTATTTTATATTTAGGTTTTATTTAGTTTAGGTTTAGGTTGTGGTAAGATTTAGCAGGAAGGGCCCAGGGTATAGGGAAGGAGGATTTTGGCCTGGGTTAGGTTTAGTGGAGGTAGTAGGAGGGGAGCCAGGTTTAGTGGAGGCCTGGGGTGGGGAGTGGCTCAGGGTTTAGGGTGGAGGATAGGGTTGAGGCTTTTATTTCATTTTATTTTGAAAACCAAGCAAACAAAGGTAGTTTAGTCATCATTTTATTTTATTTATTTTAGTTTATTATTTATTATTTTTTTAGGTTTTATTTTATTTTGTTTAGTTTATTTATTTTATGATTTATTTTATTTTGGTTTCTATTTTAGTTTATTTTTAGTTTAGGTTTTTTAGTTTAGTTTTTTAGTTTAATTTTAGGTTAATGTTTATTTTCTTAGTTTAGGTTTAGGTTTTTTATTTTATTTTCTTAAGTTTAGGTTTTAGGTCTCATTTTGGTTTATTTTAGGTTTTATTTTTAGTAGTTTAGGTTTATTTTAGTTTATTTTTTATTTAGTATAGGTCATAGGTTTAGTTTATTTAGGTTTAGGTTTATTTATTTTAGTTTAATTTCTTTAGTTTAGGTTTAGGTTTATATATTATTTAGTTTAGGTTTCTTTCTTTTAGTCTGGGTATTTATTTTATTTATTTTAGGTTTATTTTAAGATTTTTAGGTTTAGGATGTTACATATTTTATCTTTTGATTTTAGTTTATTTTTTATTTTAGGTTTAGTTTTTAGGTTATTTATTTTTTAGTTCAATTTAGGTTTTTATTTATTTTATTTTATTTTAGTTTTTTTATTTTTAATTTTATTATCTTTTGAGGCTTAGTTTAAGGTTTAGGTTTTAGTTTTTTTTTTTCATTTTATATTTTTATTTTATTTTTGTTTAGGATTTTTTTTTTTATTTTAGATTTTATTTAGTTTAGGTTTAAGTTATTAGCTTTTTAGGGTATCATGTTTAGGGTTTAGGGTTTTGGGTTTGGGGTTTAGGGTTTAGGGTTTAGGATTTAGGGTTTAGGGTTTAAGTTTTTGGGTTTAAGGTTTAGGGTTTAGGGTTTTTTTTTGGGGGGAGTTAGAATTATATTACCATAAAGGAAAAGATGCAATGTCCTGGGGTTAAAGTTTTGCTCTTAGAGCAATAAGAAACCTAAAGAGCTGACATCTAAGTACATAAGGAAAAGAAAAGAAAAGAAAGAGGCACAACAGCTAAAAGCACAAGAGAAAAGACTGAGTAAGTCTAAAACAAATCTTGAAAACATTAAAAGGATGAGCCAGCAGCAGTTCATGATTCCTTTGAGAAACCAAGATAAGCAAGATCCGCTTCGATTAACTCAGTAACGACCAATCCCTCTATAAAGTTCCAACCTGTAAAAGAAATTTGCAAAACTCTACAAAGGCAAAAGTCATAGCTAAAAAGGATAAGGATAAAGAGAGGAAAAGGAGAGAGCTGAGAAAGAGAAGGCCGCTTAATTAGGATCATCTCAATAATATATATATTAGCATCAAACTTTCATAAAGAAGGTTACAATCATATGTAATGCTACCAACCAAAGAGAAGAGGTGAGTAACATCAAAGCCATCATACCCAGCATACCTGATACATGCAAACATCTAAGGCCAATAGTCCATAGAGTTCTAGATACTGCACCATTAAACAAAGAGCAACCAGCCAGCAACTTGCTAACAACTAAACCAGTAAACAAAAACCACAATAGACTAATCACAATAACATAGAGAGAGGCTAGAACAAAGTTAGAACACCAACAATAGCCAATATCCAAATACCGATCCAAGCTCTAAACTAGGGAAAACTAGAACCAACCATTAGCATGCAATAGAGAAACAAAAAACAAAACCAAGATAGGACCCCTCAAGCCAAAGTCCCAATAAGTAGTAATCAACAAGCCAAACCACGGTGAGCAACCACAGACAACTAAACAACTCAGAAATGAAACCATCAATTGATGGAAACATAAGCTGCAGCCGGTGTAAATAACCAGAAGACAAAATTGCCACACAAAGGAAAGGGCCACCACCAGAAACCAGTCCAATCCAATAAGATCAACAATGATTCAGCTAGCACAGCAAATGTCTCTAGCAAATTGTCCAAGAATAAGGAATAGACCAACAAGGAAAAAAAATCAACCAACCAAGATTCCAAAGACTACTAAAAGTCCTCCAACCAAACCAGCTAAGTAAAATAGCCATAAGGCAACTACCAGAGAATAGCCCATGGTAAGTAAACAACAAAGGTAGCATCCCCAACAGCTAAGGAAATGCAAAAAACCAACAAAGCACCACAGAACTGAGGTCTAAAAGAAGCATAACCACCATATAAAGGCAACAGTAGCAGCTAGCCAGGACTAGTCAAAAAACCAAACTTCGAATAAAGACTAACCATAAAATAACATAAAATGTGATGCAAACAACACACCCAGAGTTAATCCTATAAGCAAACAAAACTAAGGAAAAGAAGGATCTAGCAATGAACAACAAGGAACAAGGCAACCCTAAAAGCAATTAAATTCTCAAAATAAGGCCTGAAAGGCAATAACCAACAATAGTTCCCACTAGGAAGGCCACCCATCCAACCATGAAAACCAAGAAAAGTAAAGTGGTGGAGAGCCAACAAACCAAGTAGCAGAAAAATAATAAAGTAGACCATCTCATCCACCAACTAGTAACAAGGCGAGAAGATATCGCCCAGCTAAAACCAAGCTAACCTAGCTTTCAAGAACCACTTATCATAACCCAACCCAAAAGCAAGAGTTCAAAATATAACCCAGCCAAAAAAGCCAAAATAAGTTTAAGATTTAGAAGAGTTTAGGGTTTATGGTTGTTTAGGGTTTATGGTTTGGGTTTAGTGTTAGCTTTAGGGTTTAGGGTTTGAGGATTAAGGTTTAGTTTAGGGTCAGGGTTTAGTGTTGTAGGGGTATAGGATTTAGGGTAGGTTTAGGGTTTGGGGTTTATGTTTAGGGCATATGGAAGGATTTAGGTAGGTTTAATGTTTAGGTTTTAGGTTTAGGGTTTATTTTAGGTTTAAGTTTTTTTAAATTAAGCAAACCAGTAGGTTTAGGTTTATTTAGTTTTTTTATTTATTTTATTTATATATTTTATTTTATTTAGGTTTATTTATATTTAGTTTAGTTATTTGTTTTAGTTTAGTTTTATTTTATATATTTTAGGTTTAGGTTTAGGTTTATGATTATTTTTAAAGCATTTATTTTATTTTTGGTTTAGGTTTTATTTATTTTTAAGTTTAGGTTAGGTTTTTAATTTATTTTTTTATGTTTTAGTTTTAGTTTTATTTTTTGGTTTAATTTTAAAGCTTAGGTTTAGGTTTATTTTAATTTAATTTATTTTATTTAGCTTAGGGTTTGGTTTAGTTTATTTTAGGTTTAAGTTAATGTTTTATTTATTTTAGTTAGGTTATTTTAGTTTAGGTTTAGGTTTTATTTTGGTTATTTTAGGTTTAGTTTATTTATGATTTAGGCTTTATTTATATATTTAATTTATTTTAAATTTTAGTTTATTTTGTAGGTTTAGGCATTTATTTAGTTGATTTTATTTAATGTTTATTTTATTTTTTATTTTAGGTTTAGTTTTTTATTTAGCTTTTAGTTTGAGGTTTATTTTATTTTATAGTCTAGTTTAGGTTTTAATTATATATTTTAGTTTAGTTTTATTTTATTTTATTTTATTTAGGTTTAAGCCAGGTTTAGGTTTTAGTTTAGGTTTTTACTTTATTTTATTATTTTATTTTATTTATGTTTAAGTTTATTTTACTTGTAGGTTTTATTTAGTTTAGGTTTAAGTTTTTATTCTTTTAGGATTTAGGGTTTAGAGTTTAGGGTTTAGGATTTGGGGTTTAGGTTTTAGGTTTAAAGTCTAGGTTGAGGATCTGTGGCTTAGTGTTTAGGGTTTGCTGGTTTAGCGTTAGGTTTTAGGGTTTATGGTTAGTTTTAAGGTTTATGATTTAGGGTTATGGTTTTTTTTTACTTATTTATAATTTTATTTATTTTTATATTATTAAGTAAACTAGTAAATTTTGGTTTATTTAGTTTATTTATTTTATTTTTTATTTATTTTAGTTTATTTTTTTTATTTTTTTATTTTTTTATTTAGGTTTATTTTATTTAGTTTAGTTTATTTATTTTAAGTTTATATATTTTAGTTTAGGTTTCCATTTTAGTTATTTTAGGTTTAGGTTTAGGTTTATTTTTTAATTTATTTTATTTTATTTAGTATGTTTGGTTTAGGTAGGTTTAGGTTTATTTATTTTAGTTTAATCTTTTAGTTTAGGTTTAGGTTTATTATATTTTATTTTAGGTTTAGGGTTTCTTTTTTTTTTAGTGGGATGTTTTATTTTATTTATTTTAGGTTTAGGATTTTAGGTTTATGATGTTATTTGGTTTTAATTTTATTTTATTTTGATTTTATTTTTATTTTAGGTTTAGTTTTTTAAGTTTTTTTTTAGTTCAGTTTAGGTTTTATTTATTTTATTTTATTTTAGTTTTTTAATTTTATTATTATCTTTTTAGGCTTAGGTTAAGGTTTAGGTTTTAGTTTTTTTTTCATTTTATATTTTTATTTTATTTTCATTTAGGATTTTTTATTTATTTTATTTTTAAGTTTTATTTAGTTTAGGTTTACGTTTTTAGCTTTTTAGGGTTTAGGGTTTAGGGTTTAGGATTTAGGATTTAGGATTTAGGATTTAGGGAGGGTTTAAGTTTTTGGGTTTAGAGTTTAGGGTTTTGTTTTGTGAGTTAGAATTTTCTTAACATAAAAGGAAAAGATACAATGTCCTTAAAAGGGGTAAAGCTTTAAAATTCTACTGCTCTTAGAGCAATAAGAAACCTAAAGAGCTAAACACCCATCTAAGTACATTAGGAAAAGAAAAGAAAATAAAAGAGGAAATACAACATCTAAAAAGCATTAGAGAAAAAGACATAGAGTAAGTCTAAAACAAATCCTGAAAATAGTAAAAGGATGAGCCAGCAGCAGTTCATGATACCTTTGAGAACCAAACATAAGCAAGATCCACAACTACAACACTTTGATTGACTGAGTAATGACCATTTCCTCTATAAAGTTCCAACCGGTAAAAGAAATGTACAAAACACTACAAAGGCAAAAGTCATAGCTAAAAAGGATAATAATAAAGATAGGAAAAGGAGAGAGCTGAGAAAGGGAAGGCTCAGGCTTAATTAGGATCATCTGAAGGGTCAATAATATATATTAGCATCAAAGTTTCATAAAGAAGGGTTACAATCATATGTAATGCTACCAACCAAAGAGAAGAGGTGAGTAACATCAAAGCCATCATACCCAGCATACCTAATACATGCAAACATCCAAGGCCAGCAGTCCATAGAGTTCCAGATACTGCACCATTAAACAAAGAGCAACCAACCAGCAACTAGCTAATAACCAAACCAATAAACCAAAACCACAATAGACTAATCACAATAACATAGAGAGAGGCTAGAACAAAGTTAGAACACCAACAATAGCCAATATCCAAATATCGATCCAAGCTCTAAACTAGGGAAAACTAGAACCAGCCATTAGCATGCAATAGAGAAACAACCAACAAAACCAAGATAGGAGCCCTCAAGCCAAAGTCCCAATAAGTAGTAGTCAACAAGACAAACCATGGTGAGAAACCAGAAATGACTAAACAACTCAGAAATGAAACCATCAATTGATGGAAACATAAGCTGCAGCCAGTGCAAATCACCAGAAGACAAAATAGCCACACAAAAGGGGGCAAATGGCAGCCACCAACCACCACAAACCAAAAAGTCCAATCCAATAAGATCAACAAAGGTTCGGCCAGCACAGCAAATGGCTCTAACAAATTGTCCAAGAATAAGGAATAGACCAACAAGGAAAAAATCAACCAACCAAGAATCCAAAGACTACTAAAAGTCCTCCAACCAAACTAGCTAAGTAAAATAGCCATAAGGCGACTACCAGAGAATAGCCCATCATAAGTAACCAACAAAGGTAGCATCCCCAGCAGCTAAGGAAAAGCAGAAAACCAACAAAGCACCACAAAATAGAGGTCTAAAAGAAGCACAACCACCATATAAAGGCAACAGTAGCAGCTAGCCAAGACCAGTAAAAAAACCAAACTTCCCCAGCAATAAAGAATAACCTGATAGGAAACATAAAAATAACATAAAATGTGATGCAAACAATGCACCCAACAGAGGCTAATCCCAGAAGAATAAGCAAACACAAACCAAGGAAAAGGAAGGATCTAGCAATGAACAACAAGGAAGTTTTAGGCAACCCCTAAAAAGCAACAATGAAATTCTCAAAAATAAGGCCCCGAAAGGCAACAACCAACAATAGTTCCCACTAGGAAGGCCACCCATCCAACCATAAAAAACCAGTAAAAGTAATTCGAGTTCAAGTGGAGAGCCAAGAAACCAAGTAGTGTAGAAAACTTAATAAAGCTAGGGCAGAAGTCACCTCATCCACCAGCAACTAGAGTAACAAGGCAGAGAAGATATCAGCCACCAAGCTAACCTAGGTTGAAAAGTCAGCAACCACTAGGTAGCAACAACCAAGCCAACCCAAAAGCAAGAGGTCAAAAATATAACCCAGCTCAGGCTAAAAAGTGAAAATAAGTTTAAGGTTTAGAATTTAGAGTTTAGGGTTTATGGTTAGGGTGTAGGGTTTAGGGTTTAGGGTTTAGTGTGTAGGTTTAGGATTTGAGGAGGGATTGGTAGGGTGGGGTAGTAGGGGGTGTGGTAGGGAGGTTTAGGGTTTAGGGTTTATGTAGTTTAGGGTTTAGGTTAGGATTAGGGTTTAATATTTAGGTTTGGGGTTTAGGTATTTTTAGGTTTAGGTTTTTTTAATTAAGAATAGTTTAGTTTAGTTTATTATATTTTAGTTTTATTTAGGTTTATTTATTTATTTAGTTTAGCTTATTTATTTTAGTTAAGTTTTTTATTTAGTTTATTTTGTGTAGTTTATTTTTATTTTATTTTAAGGTTTAGGTTTATTTATTTTAAGTTTAGTTTTTAATTTATTTTTTTGGTTTTAATTTTAGGTTTTATTTTAGATTTATTTTGATTTAATTAAAGTAGTTTAGGTTTATTTTAAATTATTTTATTTTATTTAGCTTAGGGTTTAGGTTTATTTTAGGTTTAGGTTAATGTTTTATTTATTTTAGTTTAGTTTATTTTAGTTTAGGTTTAGGTTTATTTTATTTTAGTTATTTAGTTTAGTTTTAGTTTATGGTTTTTTATTTATTTATTTATTTTAGATTTAATTTTAGTTTTATTTTAGGTTTAGGTTTTATTTAGTTTTGATTTTATTTATTTTAGGTTTATTTTATTTTACATTTAGTTTTTTTTATTTAGCTTTTTTAGTTTGAGGTTTATTTTATTTTATAGTCTAGTTTAGGTTTTTAATTATTATATTTTAGTTTAGTTTTATTTTTATTTTATTTTATTTTTAGGTTTAAGTTTAGGTTTTCATTTTATTTCTTATTTTATTTTATTTATGTTTAAGTT
Organism: Cymbidium sinense; assembly: GCA_021442155.1. Taxonomy (NCBI): domain Eukaryota; kingdom Viridiplantae; phylum Streptophyta; class Magnoliopsida; order Asparagales; family Orchidaceae; genus Cymbidium; species Cymbidium sinense. Next base: position 44,306 of record JAKCPB010001821.1, on the reverse strand, counting down.
TATTTATTTATTTTACTTTTAGGTTTTATTTAGTTTAGGTTTAAGTTTTTTAAGTTTAGGGTTTAGGGTTTAGAGTTTAGGGTTTAGGATTTGGGGTTTAGGGTTTTAGGTTTAGGTTAGAGGTGGTTTAGTGCTTAGGTTTAAGGTTTAGTGTTTAAGGTTAGGGTTTAGGGTTTGTGGGTTTATGGTTACTTTTAAGGTTTACGACTTTTATGGTTTTTTTTACTTATTTATAATTTTATTTGTTTTATATTATTAAGTAAACTAGTAGATTTTGGTTATTTTAGTTTATTTTATTTTATTTTTTTTATTTATTTTAGTTTATTTTTTATTTTATTTAGGTTTATTTTATTTTTATTTAGTTTAGTTTATTTATTTTAAGTTTATTTATTTTAGTTTAGCTCCATCTTAGTTATTTTTATTTAGGCTTATTTCCTTTTAGGTTTAGTTTATTTTATTTTCTTTTAGGTTTTAAGTTTAGCTTAGGTTTTAGTTTTTTTATTTCATTTTTTTTTTTTATTTTGCTTATGTTTTTTATATTTATTTTATTTTTAAGTTTTATTTAGTTTGTGTTTTTAGTATTTAGGGTTTTGAGGGTTTGTGATTAGTTTGGGGTTTCTAGTTTAGGGTTTCTGGGGTTTGGGGTTGGGTTAGGTAGGGTTTGGGGTTTGGGTTTAAGTAAGTTTAGGTTTATGGTTTAGGGTTTAAGATTTAGCATTTTAGGGTTTAAGGTTTAGGGATTAAGGTTTAGGGTTTAGGGTTTAGGTTTTAGGTTTATTGTTTAGGTTTTAGTTATTTTAGGGTTTTAATTTTTTTAACAGAGAACAAATTCAGATTAAACATTTCTTCTTTTTGATTTCATCAACCAAGTAACCACCAAGTTTTCTAAGGCACAACCGACAACATAGATAGAAAATGAGCATGCATAGAGCAAATCAAAAATCATAGATAACTAGAATCATCTCTACTATAAAGACACAGTTCCATTAATAGCATATCACATCGGCTTTCTTCCTTAGTTCCCATCGAACAACCCCAGCCTCTTTCGAGTAGGATCCACCATCATATATCTCCTATCTCTCCTCGCCACCACAACATATATCCATCGCTCTTCCCGCCTGCATAACCACCATTTCTCTTACCACCACCTCCATATCCACCAGTGCCTCTAGATCCCCCACCACCACTTCGATAATCGCCACCTCTGCCTTTGCCTCCACTGCCATATCTAGACTAAGTCTAGTTGATGGTGATGTTCCTGCCGTTAAGGTTTTCTCCATTCTTAGGGTTTAGGTTTAGCTTTAGGTTTCTTAGGTTATAGGGTTTAGGTTTACTTTATAAATTATTTAGTTACTTTAGGTTTAGATTTATAGATTGGGGTTTAGGGTTTATTAGGGATTATGTTTATTTTTTTAATTTATTTAGTTACAGGAAGTGTGGTTTGGGGAGTCAGTGGGTAGGCCTGGGTGGCCCAGGGCTCAGGGTTTAGGGCCCATGAGCCAGGGGCCTGTGGCCTGTGTGGCTCCATCAGGGCCTGTGGCCTAGTGGCCCAGGTCAGTGGCCTGTGCCTGTGGCCTCAGGGTGGCTCAGTGGCCTGTTTCAGCCCAGCCCAGTATTCCTGTGGGCCCAGGCCTGGGCCTGGCCATCTTGGGGCCTGTATTGGCTGTGGCCCAGACTCCAGGCCTGGTGCCTGCTGGCAGGGCCTCAGTGGCCCAGTGGTCTTGGCTTTAGCCCAGGCCTCTCCCAGGGATCAGCTCCAGGCCCAGGGCTCAGTTTATAAGCCAGGTCAGTGATTTAGGGTCTCTTTAATAAATAAACCGATAGTATTGGTTTCTTTAGTTTATTTTATTTTTCATTTATTTTATTTTATATTTTATTTATGTTTATTTTTATTTTATTTATTTTAATTTATTTTAGGTTTATTTATTTTATGTAGGTTTTAGTATTTTTTAGGTTTAGGTTTAGATTCAAGCATATTTTTCTAGTTTATTTTTTATTTTGTTTTAGGTTTAGGATTTATATTTTATTATTTGAATTAAGTTTAGGTTTTTATTTTTTTTAGGTTTAGGTTTTAGGTTATTATTTTAGGTTTATTTTATATTTTATTTTTATTTTATTTAGGTTTAGCTTTAGGTTTAGTTTATTTTAGTATTCAAGTTTATTTATTTATTTTTAGATTATTTTAGTTTAGGTTTAGTTTATTTTATTTTGTTTATTTTTTATTTTAGGTTTAGTTTTTTTTTTTATGTAGTAGTGTTATTTTTTATTTCATCTTAGGTTTATTTTTTAAGTTTATGATTTTATATAGTTTATTTTATTATCCAGGTATTTTATTTTATTTTATGTTTGTTTATTTAATTAGGTTTTATCTTTAATTTTAATCTTTAGTTTAGGTTTTATTTATCTTATTTTATCTTAGTTTTATTTTTATCTTTATCTATTTTTGTGTCTTAGGCCTGAGGCACTTATCTTATTTTATTTTATTATATTGTTTAGGTTAGGCCTGGCCCAGTGGCTCAGTGGCTCAGGCCTGTGGCCCAGGGCTCAGCTCAGGCTCAGTTTAGGGTCTGGGGGGCCTGTGTGGGCCTAGGGTCTTTGGATCAGGGCTCAGGCCTTTAGCCAGGCTCAGGGCCTAGGGCCCAGGCCTGGGGTCTTGTGGCCTGGGCTCAGGGCTCAGGGCTCAGTGGTCAGTAGTGGCTTTGATTGGCCTTGCTCAGGGCCTTGGGTCAATTTTAATTTAATTTAGTCTTTGGGGTCTTATTTTTATGTTTTTTTTTCATTATTTTTATTTTATTTATTTTTTATTTTTATTTAGGTTTAGTTTTTATTTTATTTTTTTTTTTTTTTTAGGTTTTTTATTTATTTTATTTTAGGTTATATTTTTAGGTTTATTTATCTTTTTAGGCTTTAGATATGGTTTTAGGTTTTAGTTTTAGGGTTTATTATTTTAGGTTTTAGGGTTTGGGGTTTAAGGTTTAGGGTTTAGGGTTTAGGGTTTAGTGTTTAGGGTTGTTTATGGTTTAGGATTTTTGAGAAAGTTTTTATTATCATAGGATACAATGTCCTTAGGGTAATGCTCTATTTGGGGCAACATAAATAGAGCTAATCTTAGTCCATTAGAAAAGAAAACAAAGAGCAATAGATAAGAGAAAGACAAAGTAAGACTAAAACATTAGTAAAAGGATAAGTCAAAAGTAGTTCATGATATATTTGAGAAAGCAAGATAAGCAAGATTGAACTAACACTAGCCATTCCTCCGTAAAGTTCCAACCTATTAAAGAAAAAAAAAAACACTACAAAGTCAAAATCATTGCTAAAGGATAAAGATAAAGAGAAAAAGACAGACAAAAGAAAGAATCATCTAAACAATACATATGCATAAATTTCATAAAGAAGGTTTACAATCATATGTAGTGCTACCAACTAGAGAGAAGAGGTGAGTAGCATCAAAGCCATGGAAGCCAGCATACCTGATACAAGCAAACATCCAAGGCCAGTAGTCCATAGAGTTCTAGATCTTGCACCATTAAACAAAGAGAAACCAAAACTACTAGAAGCTAACCAAAACAAAACCATAACAAAATCATAATAAAGAGAGGCTAGAATAAAGGAACACCATAGCCATTGTCCAAATAAGGAAAGAGAAAGAGGCAAGGAGATACTCAAGCTCAAGCAGATTGTGTTCAAGCTTGCAAAAAAATTGGTTCACGAGCTCAAAAAGAGAATCAATCAGTAAGAATCGAGCATTATCCGAAGAGCCATACAAAGCAACAAACAATAGCCAAGCATATCGAGCCAATCGAGCCTTATACAATATTGTTTGTGAACAAGCAATCCAATCGAGCCTTAGAGCCATTATCGTAACGAGCTTGTTCACGAGCAAATGACCATGAACATAACCAATAACAAAACAATCAGTATTTACAAAGTGTTCAAGCTCAATTAAATGAGAACATAAATGAGCTAATCAACACCAACAATAGTCATTACACTACCAAATACCCATCCAAGCTCCAAACTAGGGAAAACTAGAACCAACCATCAACAAGTAGTAACCATGCCATTAGAAAAAAACCAACAAAAGGAAAATAATTAACCAACCAAGATTCTAAAGATAACTAAAAGTCCTCCAACCAAACCAACTTAGTAAAATAGTCATAAGGCAACCACTAGAGAATATCCCATCATAAGTAACCAACAAAGGATGCATCACCAGCAGCCAAGTAAAAGTAGAAAACCAATAAAGCACCACACAGGTCCAAAAGAAGCACAACCACCATAAAAGGCAACAAAGAAATAGAGAGTAGCCAAAAAACTAAACTTCCCCAACAAGAAAGTCTAACCCTACAGGAAGCATTATAACAACATAAAATGTGCTGCAAACAACGCACCCAGTAGAGGTTAATCCCAAGAGAATAAGCAAACACAAAACCAAGGCAAAAGAAGGATCCAACAACAAATAATAAGGAACTAAGAGGCAATCCCCAAAAAAGTAGTCAGGAAATTCTATAGGATGAGAAAGAGAATATCCAACATAGTTCCCACTAGGAAGGCCACCCATCCAACCATGAAAAACTAGTAAAAAGTAATTTGAGTTCAAGAGGAGAGCCAACTAACCAACAGGTGTAGAAAATAGAATAAAGCTTGAGCAGAAACCATTTCATTCACCAGTGACCAGAGTAACAAGGTAGAGAAGACAAGAGCCACCAGCCAAAAAAACCAAGCCAACCTAGGTTGAAAAGCCAGGAACCACTAGGGAGCAACCATTAGGCCAACCCAAAAGCAAGAGGTCAAAAAAATAACCCAGCTGCCAAAAAAAGCAAAAAAAATAAGTTTAGGGTTTAGGTTTAGGGTTTAGGGCCAAGGTTTAGGAGGTTTAGGGTGAGTTTAGGGTTTAGGGGCCTAGGTTCAGGTTTAGGTGTAGGGGTTTAAGGGTCTGGGGTTAATGGTCAGTGGTATGGCCTAGGGTTGTATGGGGGGGCTCAGGTTGGGCTCATAGGCCTAGGGCCAGGGTTAGTTGGTAATATCCAAGGCTAGGGTTTATGGTTTTATGATTAGGATTTAAAGTTTAGTTTAGGTTTTAGGTTGTGCCTGGGTGGTTTGTGGTTTGGCTATTTATATAGGGTTTAGGGTTTTATAAAATTAAGTAAACCATAGGTATTTAGTTTATTTTAATTCATTTTTTCATTCTTTATTTTATTTAGATTTATTTTAAATTTTATTTAAATTAGTTTATTTATTTTATGTTTATTTATTTTAGTTAAGGTTTTTATTTTAGTTTATTTTTTTAGGTTTTGGTTTTTATTGTTTTACTTAGTTTATTTTTTATTTAATTTTTTTTTGTTTAGGTTTAGGTTTTATTTTATTTTATTTTTTTGTTTAGGTTTTACGTTTTATTTTAGGTTTATTTTAGATTTTATTTCTAAGTTTAGGTTTAGATTTATTTTATTTTATTTTATTTTATCTAGTTTAGTGTTTAGGTTTAGTTTAGGTTTAGTTTTAGGGTTCATTTATTTCAGTTTAGTTTATTTTTTTATAGGTTGAGGTTTATTTTATTTGGTTTAATTTAGGTTTAGGTTTTGTTTTTAGTAGTTTATTTTTTATTTGTTTTAGGTTTTATTTTAGGATTATTTTTAGGTTTATGTTTTATTTATTTTATTTTTTATTTTATTTTAGGTTTATTTTATTTTTTATACATTTAGTTTTATTTTATTCTAGTTTTATTTTAGGTTTATATTTTAGTTTAGTTTGGTTTTATTTATTTTATTTAGTTTTTTATTTTCATTTTATTTTATTTTAGGTTTAAGTTTAGGTTTAGATTTTAGTTTAGGTTTTATTTTATTTTATTTTATCTTTATTACTTTTTATTTATTTATTTTTAGGTTTTAGTTAAGGTTAGTTTTGGGGTTTGGGGGGTTTAGGCTTTGGGTAGGGTTTAGGGTTATAGATTTTAGCATTTAGGTTTATAGTAGGGTTTATGGTTTAGTTAGGGTTAGGTTTTTTTTTAGGGTTTTTTTTTAATCAATTTTAATTTATTTATTTATTTTATTTTTAAAAAAGTAAACCAGTAGGTTTAAGTTTATTTAGTTTATTTTTTATTTATTTTAATTTATTTTATATTTTATTTTTATTTAGGTTTATTTTTTATTTTTATTTAGTTTAATTTATTTAAGTTATATTTATTTATTTTAGTTCATTTTTTAATTTTAGGTTTAAGTTTAGGTTTATTCTTAGCTTAGTTTTATTTTTATTTAATTTTTTTGGTCTTTTAGTTTAGGTTTTTTTTATTTCATTTTTATGTTTAGGTTTTAGGTTTTATGTTAGGTTTATTTTAGGTTTTATTTATTAGTTTAGTTGGTTTATTTTAGTATTTTATTTTATTTAGTTTAGGGTTTAGGTTTAGTTTATTTTAGGTAGGTTTAGGTTTTATTTATTTTAGTTTAGTTTATTTTAATTTTAGGTTTAGGATTATTTTATTTGGTTTATTTTTTTTTTTAGTTTAGGTTTAGGTTTTATTTTTATTAGGTTTATTCGTGTTTTTAGGTTTAGGTTCCATTTAGTTTTAATTTATTCTTTTATTATATGTTATTTTTTTTTATTTAGGTTTCATTTTAGGTTTATTTTATTTTTTATTTTAGTTTAGATTTATTTTATTTTAGTTTACTTTTATTTTAATTTTATTTTATTTTAGGTGTTTAGGTTTAGGTTTAGTTTAGGTTTTATTTTATTTTATTTTTTATTAAGTTTTTTCTTTATTTTATTTTAGTATTTAGTTTCTGATTTAGGATAGGGTTTAGGGTTTAGGTAGGCTTTAGGGTTTAGGGACAGATAGCTAGGGTAGGGTTAGGGTTTAGGGTTTTTAATTAATTTTAATTTTAATTTTTAAACCAGTAGGTAGTTTATTTTATTTTATTTATTTTAGTTTATTTTATATTTATTTTTATTTAGGTTTTCATTTTATTTATTTTAGTCATTTTATTTATTTTAAGTTTATTTATTTTAGTTTATTTTTAGTTTTAGTTTAGGTTTATTTCTAGTTTAGTTTATTTTATTTTATTTTAGTTCCGATTTTATTTTTATTTTTAGGTTTAGGTTTAGTTTAGGTTTTATTTTATTTTTAGGTTTAGGGTTTAAATTTTATTTTAGGATTATTTTCAAGTTTAATTTTTTAATTTAGGTTGAGGTTTATTTTAATTAATTTTATTTTATATAGTTTAGTTTAGTTTAGTTTAGTTTTTTTAGGCTTTATTTATTTTAGTTTAGTTTATTATTAGTTTAGGTTTATTTTTATTTTATTTTAGGTTTAGTTCTTTTATAGTTTAGGGTATATGTTTTATTTTATTTATTTTAGGTTTACTTTTAGGTTTAGGTTTTTTTATTTAGTTTATTTTATTTATTTCATCTTTTAGGTTTTCATTTTATACTTTAGTTAGGTTTTATTTATTTTATTTTAATTTAGTTTTTTTACTTTTATTTTATTTTCTTTTAGGTTTAAGTTTAGGTTCTAGTTTAGGTTTTATTTTATTTTATTTTTATTTTATTTTTATTTATGTTTATTTATTTATTTTATTTTGTGTTCTATTTAGTTTAGGTTTTGGTCTTAGCTTTTTATGGTTTAGGGTTAGTTTAGGGTTTAGGGTTTGGCATTTAGGATTTAGGGTTTAGGGTTTAAGATTTAGGGTTTAAAGTTTAGGGTTTAGGGTTTAGGATTTAGGTTTTAGGTTTAGGGTTCAGTTTAGTTTTTGATTTTTTTTTTTTAACACAAACAAATTCATTCGACATTTCTTCTTTTGATTTCATCAACCAAGTAACACACCAAGTTTTCTAAGACACAAGATAAAAAAATGAGCATGCATAGAGCAAATCAAAAACCCTAGGTAACTAGAATCATTTCTACTATAAAAGTTCCATAAGCAATAGATCTGATTGACCGTTATTCAGTTTCTCCAATTCCTATCAAAACCACCCCAGCATCTCGAGTAGTGGGATCCACCATCATATCCCCAATCTCTCCTTTATTCACCACCACAGCTGTAACCTCCATCGCTCCTTCCGCCTCTATAACCACAACTGCTCCGATGACCACCTCCACATCCACCAACACCTCTAGATCCCCCACCACCACTGCGTTAATCATCGCCTCCACCATAAGATCTACGCTGAGCTTATTTGATGGTGATGTTCCTACCGTCAAGGTTCTGTACATTCTTAGGGCTTAGGTTTAGGTTTAAGTTTATTAGATTTTAGGTTTTAGGTTTATTTTTTAATTTATTTCGCTACTTTTAGGTTTCTGTGGGGTGGGTTTGTGGTTTAGGGTTAGGGTTTAGGGGGTCAGGTGTGTTAGGATTTAGGATTAGTGGAGCCCAGCCCAGTGTGAGCTCAGGGCCTTTTTTAGTCCAAGGCCCAGTTTAGGGTTTAGTCCCTGTTTAGGGTTTAGGGCCTGCCCAGGCCCAGGGCCCAGGGCTCAGGCATGGCCCAGGGCTGGCCTCTGTTTAGGCTCACTCCAGGCTCACCCAGCAGCTCAGTGGGCCCAGTGGCTGCTAGGCCTTAGGCCATGTGTGGGTCAGCTCAGTCCAGTCCCATCTCTTTAGGGCCTGTGCTCAGGCCCAGGCCTGGCCCAGCTGTATTCAGCCCAGGGGTCTGGCCCAGGCCCAGGGCCAGGGCTGCATAGCCTAGGGCTCAGTGGCTCTAGTGGGCCTAGTTTTATGAGCTAGGGCTCAGTGGTCAGATCAGGTGTGCCTGGAAGGTTTAGCCTAGGGTCTTTTTAAAAATTAAACAAACCAATCACATTTAGGTCCATCTTGTTCTTTATCTTATTTATCTTATCTTTATTTATTTTATTTAGTTTAGTTTATTCTTTAGGTTTATTTATCTTTAGTTTAAGTTTATTTTATCTTAGTTTATCTTTGTGTGTCTTAAGTTTAGGTTTATTTTTAGATAGTTTATTTTATTTTATATTTAGGGTTAGGTTTTATTTTATTTATTTTTGTTTTAGGTTTATTTTAGGTTTTATTTTTAGTTTAGCTTAGGTTTATTTTTAGATATTTTATCTATGTAGTAGGTTTAGGTTTTTTAGCTGATCTAGGTTTAGCTCAGGTTTAATTTAGCTCTTTAGTTTAGATTTAGGTTTATTTTATTTGGATTTTATTTTATATTTAGGTTTTGGTCTTTATGGGTGTAATTTATTTATTTTAGGTTTATTCTTAGTTTAAGTTTTATTTCTTATCCAGTTTATTTTATTTTATTTTAGGTTTAGTTTTATTTAGGTTTTATCTAAGTTTATTTTTTGTAGTAGGACCCCATTTATTTATTTTACCTTCTTTTATCTTTATTTATCTAGGTTTAGGTAGCCTTATTTAGGTTTTATCTTTATCTTATATTTTAATCAAGTTTAGGTTTTGGTTGGGTTAGGGTTTATGGCCTAGGCCTGGGTCAGAGGATTTAGGATCTGGTTTAGATTTTAAAGTGGTAGGGTTAGTGTAGTTAGGGCTGTTAAGTTAGGTCTTTAACCAAGTTTAGGGTTTAGAAAGGGGTTTAGGGTTTAGAGTGAGTTTAGTTAGGTTTAGGTTTTAGGGTTTACTTAGGGTTGTTTAGGATTTTATGGGAAAGTTATAATTTATTACTATAAAAGGAAAAGATACAATGTTTAAAAGGGTAAAGTTTTAAAATTCTACTCGAGCTACAACAAACCCAAAGAACTAACCCCATCTAAGTACATTAGAAAAGAAAAGAAAAGAAAAGAGAATACAACTTAAAAAAGCATAAGAGAAAAAAACACGAGTAAGACTAAAATAAAAAATAGTAAAAGGATGAGTCAAGAAGAGTTCATGATTCCTTTGAGAAAGTAAGATAAGAAATATCCATAGCAACAGGGCTTGGCTTGAGTAAGTAACAACCATTCACTCAGAAGTTCCAACTCAAAAGAAATCAGAAAACACATGTAAAAGTCATAGCTAAAAAGGATATGGACAAAGAAAGGAAAAGGAGATAGCTAAGAACGAGAAGGCTCGAGCTTAGTTAGAGTCATCTCAAGGTGCTACAATACATATGAGCATCCAAACCTCATAAAGAGGGGTTATAATGCTTCCAATCAAAAAAGAGAATACAAATAAAAAGCATAAGAGAAAAAACACGTAAGACTAAAATAAATCCTGAAAATAGTAAAAGGATGAGTCAGCAGTAGTTCATGATTCCTTTGAGAAAGTAAGATAAGAAATATCCACAGCAACAGGGCTTGGCTTGAGTAAGTAATGACCATTCCCTCTGTAAAGTTCCAACCTGTAAAAGAAATCTGCAAAACACTATAGATGTAAAAGTCATAGCTAAAAAGGATATGGACAGAGAAAGGAAAAGGAGAGAGCTAAGAACGAGAAGGCTCGAGCTTAGTTAGAGTCATCTCAAGGTGCTACAATACATATGAGCATCCAAACCTCATAAAGAGGGGTTATAATCAAATGTAATGCTTCCAATCAGAGAGAAGATGTTTGTAACATCAAAGCCATTATAGCCATCATACCTGATACATGCAAGCATCCAAAGCTAGTAGTCCATAGAGTTCCAGATCTTGCAACGTTAAACAAAGAGAAACCGGCCAACAACCAGCTTGCAGCTAAAGCACTAGGAAAAACTAGAACCAAATGCACTGCACGAATGCTAATTAGAAATAGCCAACAAAACCAAGATAGGATCCCTCAAGCCAATGTCCCAACAAGTAGAAGTCATTAAACTAGAAACCACAAATGACTAAACTTAAATGAAACAATCAACTAAAGGAAACATAAGATGCTGCCAGTGCAAATCACCATAAGACAAAACATCCACATAAAAGAGGGCCGAAGACAGCCACCAACCAGCAGAAATGAAGAAGTTCAATCCAAATAAAAGGTTCAACCAAGAACTTCAAAAGAACCACAACCAAGATTCCAAGGACAAGTAAAGCTCCTCCAACCAAACCAAGAAGTAAAATAGCCATAAGGCAACCACTAGAGAACAACCCATCATAAGTAACCAACAAGCATCCCCATCCATGAGAAAACCAATAAAGCACCACACAATAGTGGTCCAAAAGAAGCACATCCACCATAGAAAGGCAACAATAATACAGCCAATCAAAAAAACACCCAATAATAAAGACTATAGGGTTAATAACAACAAAACATAACTAAGTAGTTAACTCAGAGAATCCAACCAAAAAAAAAAAAAACCAAGGCAAAAGAATAAAAAGGCATGAATTGAAGGAAACCAATAGATATAACAAAAAGTATCTGAGTTCAAACAAAAGAACCATGGTAGAAGACAAAACTAAAACAAAACAAGCCAGTCGGAAAGACAAGAAAACTAGGTAGTAACCATCAAGCAAACCCAAAAGCAAGAGGTCAAAACCATAACCCAAAATTAAGTTAAGTTTAAGTAGAAGGAGCAAGTTTAGATGAATTATGGTTTAGTTTAGGGGGAGGCCATGCTTTAGTTTAGTTTAGGGTTTAGGTAGGTTAGGGCTTGTGGCTCAGAGTTTAGCCAGGCCTTCTGTTGTGGCCCAGGGCCCAGGCTCATTTAGGTTTAGCTAAAGATTTGGAGTGGCTCAGGAGGGTTTAGTGGGGTTTAGGTTTAAGGTCCAGATTTTATTTTAAGTTTACAATTTTTTAAAAATTAAATAAACTAGTAGGTTTAAATTTATTTAGTTTATTTTTTTTTATTTATTTATTTTATTTATTTTATTTATTTATTTATTTATTTAGTTAGGGGTTTGTTAGGATTTAGGTGGTGTGAGGGGTTTAGAGTTTTAGGTTTAGATTCAAGTTTTAGTTTAGGGTTTAGCATTTTAGTTTTTTTTAACAGAGAACAAATTCAGATTCATCATTTCTTCCTTTTGATTTCATCAATCAAGTATCACACCAAGTTTTCTAAAACACAAGCAACAATGTAGATAAAAAGAAAGCAACCCTAAAACCCTAGAAAACTAGAATCATCTACTATAAAGATACACATGCGATCGACGGCCATTCTTCACTTCTCCAAGTCCCATCAAAACCTAGAGTAGATCCACCATCATCATCTCACTTTGCCATAACCAAGGCGTCAGAACTCCATCACTCCTCCTCAACCACCATCGCTCTCACCACCACCTCCATATCCGACCTCTAGATCCCCCACCACCACCGTGATAAATGCCGCCTCGCCGCTAGATCTAGACCGAGATAATGTGATCTGACTCCATTCTTTACATTTAGGTTATTAGTTGTAGGTTTTAGTACATTTTTGTTTATTTAGTTAATTTAGGTTTATATTTAGGGTTTGGGATTATGGTTTAAAGTGGGCTAAGGGTTTAGGGTTTAAGTTTAGATTTTTTTGAAAGATAGAATCTTATTACCATAAATGGAAAAGATATAATGTCCTTAAAAGGGTAAAGCTATAAAATTCTACATTCCAAAGCTAAGAAACCCAAAGAGCTAAACTCCCATTTAAGTACATGAGAAAAAGAAAATAAAATAAAAGAACAAATAGAATAGCTAAAAAGCATAATAGAAAAATACATAGAGTAAGACTAAAACAAATCCTAAAAATAATAAAAAAGGAATTCATGATATCTTTGAGAAAGCAAGATAAGAAAGATCCATAAGAACAACACTTCAATCGACCGAGTAACTAATTTTATTATTTTTTATTTTAAGCTTAGTTTTTATTTTATTTAGGTTATTTATTTTTAGGTTTATCTTATTTTTTTATTTTAGTTTAGGTTTTTTTATTTTATTTGATTTTAGTTTTATTTTATTTTATTTCTAGGTTTTATTTAGTTTAGGTTTAGGCCGTGGATTTGTGGTTTTGTGGCTAGTGGTTTAGTGGCATTTAGATTAGGGATTGATGGCTAGTCAGGGGTTGGGCTCTGGCTATTTGTGGTATTAGTGGTTTAAGGTTTTATGGCTTCAGTTTGTTTAGTATCCAAGCAGGTGTATTGGTCAAGTTATGTTTAAGGATTGGTTTAAGGTTTAATTTATTTAGTTTATTTATTTTAGTTTATTTTATTTTTATTTAGGTTTATTTTATTTTATTTAGTTTATTTATTTTAGTTTATTTATTTTAGTTTATTTTTTAGGCTCTGATCATATATTTTAGTTTAGTTTATTTTTTATTTTATTTTATTTTATTTTAAGCCTAGGGTTTTATTTTAATTTTAAGCCTAGTTTAGGTTTTAATTAATCTTCAGTTTAGGTTTTAGTTTTTATTTTAGGTTTGTTTTAGTATTATTTTATTTAGGTTTATTTTTAGGTTATTTTATTTTACTTAGTTTAGTTTAGGTTTAGGTTTATTTATTTTAGGTTTAGGTTTAAGTTTTATTTATTTTTAGTTTATTTTATCTTAGTTTATGTTTAGATTTATTTTTTTTATCTAAGTTTAGTTTTTAGGTTTTATTTGTTTTATCTATTTATTTATTTTATGTGTCGATTTATTTTATGTTTGTTTCATTTTAGTTTTTTATTTTATTTTATTTTAGGTTTATTTTATTTTTAATTTTCATTTTGTTTTATTTTGCTTAGGTTTTATTTTTTTTAGTTTATTTAGGTTTTTATTTATTTTATTTAGTTTAGTTTTATTTTATTTCTCTTTAGGTTTAAGTTTAGGTTTAAGTCTAGTTTATGTTTTTTTTCCATTTTATCTTAGGTTTTCTATTTATTTTATTTTAGGTTTTATTTGTTTAGATTTAAATTTTAGCTTTTAGGGTTTAGGTTTATAGTTTAGGTTTTGGTTTATTTTTTTTTTTTAGATTTAGGATTTTTTTTAATATATTTTATTTGATTTAGTTTAGGGTTTAGGTTTAGTTTATTTTAAGTTGAAGTTTAGGTTTTATTTATTTTAGTTTAGTTTATTTTAGTTTAGGTTTAGGTTTATTTTATTTTAGGTTTAGTTTTTATTTTTAGTTTAGGGTTTTGGTTTTATTTTTTTATTTATTTTTAGGTCTATTTTTAGGTTTAATTTTTTATTTAGTTTTTATTTTATTTTATTTTAAGTTTATTTTATTTTTATTTTATGTTTAGTTTTTATTATATTTAAGTTTTTTATTCTTAGGTTTATATTATTATTTTGGTTTAGTTTAGGTTTTTATTTAACACTACCTTGTCACCTCCAAGTCTAGATGTGAAAAGTGATAGAATACAAAGATAAAACTTGTCTAAATAATCATGACATGAGTCCTTTATATCTTAATCCTCATGGCCCCTCGAAGTTTAATGACTCAGATGGCTTGAATACGTTGAAAATGTGCAAGGGTCCTGCATCTACCTGCACTGTTAAATAAGCAAGGGTTCCACATTATGGACTGATGTGGGCAAAGAAGTTAGTCCATGAAACTAGAATTAGGTTAGATCTTGGAATATAGTACTCTTACGTAAATTAATGGAATTAATAGATATTATGGTTCATAGAAAGATAAATATTTTATGTGTTCAAGAAACTAAATGGGTTGGGGAGAAGGCCAAGGAGATTGATAGTTTAGGTTTTAAACTTTGGTATTCGTAAGTTAACTAGAAATGGTGTAGGTGTGATTATAGATAAAAGTTTGAAAGATAATGTTATAAATATTAATATGTGGAGATAGAATTATAGCTTTAAAGATTATTGTTGATACTAAGATTATCAATGTTATAAGTGTTTATGCCCTCAAGTAGGTTTGATGTAAGCTCAAAAAAATAAAAAATTTTGGAATGAATTAGAGGGATTAATACAAAAGATACCTCTTGAAGAAAAGTATTTATTGGAGGAGATTTAAATGGACATGTTGGTAGAGTGGTAGAAGATTTTAAAAGTATTCATGGTGGTTATGGATTTGGAGTGACTAATGAAGAAGGTAGACTATATTAGATTCTTTAGCTTTATGATTTTGTAGTGCTAATACTTTATTTAAGAAAAGAGATGAACATATTATTACTTATAAAAATGGATCTAGTAAAACACGATTGATTATTTTCGATAAGAAAAATAGATCGCTTAGATTGTAAAGATTGTAAGGTCATTCTTCCAAGTGAAAGTTTAAGTACCCAACATCGACATTAGTTTTAGATTTTAAGATGAATGATTGTAAGAGAAAAATAAATCAAATTATTGTCCTAGATTAGATGGGGACACTTAAAGAACACAAATAAAAATATTTTTTAAGAGCAAGCTACAAGAGCTTAATATTTGGGATGTTCATATGGAAGCTAATGTGGGAAAAAAAAAGTAGCAAGTGAAATTAAGCAAGTTGATAAAAATGTGGAGAATCAAAAGAAAAACTTCTTTTAATAAAAATAGTTGGTGGTGGAGTCAAAGTGTGCAAGAAAAGATAAAAAATAAAAAAGCATTGTTATAAAACTTGGTTTAGATGTAAAAATTGAGAATTGGGAAAGATATAAAGTGGTCTCAGAGATTCTAAGAAAGCAATATATGATGCAAAAAAATTTAGCTTTTAGTGATTTATACAATAGATTAGATACCAAAGAAGGTGAAAGATGTAGTTAGCCAACCAAAGAGATAGGAGAAGTAAAGACCTAGTTCAAGTGAGGTGTATTAAGGATGAAAATAATAAAGTGCTTTTCTTAGAAAAAGATATTGAAAATAGGTGGATGAGGTATTTTGATAAACTTTTCAATGAAGGATCTGAAAGCACAATTGATTTTAGTAACCTTAATACCCTAAACAAAAATAGAGAATTTATTTTTTATCATCATAGATAAAGTTAGAGAAGCTTTAAAGAAAATGAAATATGGAAAAGCAAGAGGACCGATGATATTCCAATAGAAGTGTGGAAATGTTTAGGAGATCAAGGAATTTCTTGGCTTACAAATCTTTTTAATGTTATTTTAAAAACTAAAAAAAATGCAAGATGAGTGGAGAAAGAGTTTGTTGGTTCCTATATTTAAGAATAAAGGTGATGCACAAGAGTGTGCAAATTATAGAGGAATTAAGTTAATGTGTCATACATTAAAATTATGGGAGAGAGTAATTGAGCAAAGGTTACGATGTGATACAAAAGTTTCTCACAATCAATTTGGTTTCATGCCAGGTAGATCTACTATGGATGCTATACATTTGTTAAGAGGTTTGATGGAGAAGTAGAGAAAGTAAGGAGGATCTACATGATATTTATTGATTTTATAGAAAGTTTATGGATAAAGTCTCAAGAGATGTTCTTTGAGAGAGTCTAGAACGTAAAAAATTAATATTGGTTATATTCAAGTAATTAAGGATATGTATACTAGAGCTATTACTTGTGTCCAAACACAAGGAGGATTGACAAAATATTTTACTATTTTAGGATTACATCAAGGATCAACTTTAAGCCCTTATTTTTTTTTTTTGCTTTAGTTATGGATGTTCTTAATAGCATTTAGAAGATGTACCTTGGTGTATGCTTTTCTCGATGACATTCTTCTTGTTGATAAGACTAGAGAGGAGTCCAAGAGAAACTTGAATTATGGAGGTCAACATTAGAGTCTAAAGGTTTTCATTTAAGTAGATCTAAAATGAATATATGGAGTGTAGTTTAGTTGTAGAAGTTCTAGGTAGTGACATTAGGTGAACAAGTCAATAAGAGTGATTTTGATATTTAGGTTCTATTGTTCATGATTTGAAATAGATGGAGATGTTATTAGGAGAATTCAAGTTGGATGGTTGAAGTGGAGGAATGCATCGTATTGTGTGATAGAAAAGTTCCACTTAAACTTAATTTTATAAGATGGAGGTAAGACCGAATTACTTATGGTGCAAAATGTTGGCTAATAAAAGAGAAGCATAAGACTAACTTAAGTGTTACAGATGAGGATGCTCAGTGGATGAGTGGCTTTACTCTTAGAGATAAAATGCAAATGAGTATGTCCATGAAAAGTTGAGTAGATCCAAGAGATAAATTAGAGAGTCACCTTAGATGGTTTGGCCACATAAAGCGTAATGACCCAAAGAAGAGTAGATGCATTAGATTTTCCTTATGTTCAGGTAAAGGTAGACATAAAAAAGACTTTGTTAAGATGTATAAAATGACCTAAGTATACTTGAATTAAATGAGAATTTGACACATAATTAAATGGAGATGAAGGATTCATTTTTTAGTTTATTTGTTGTTGTAGTTTAGGTTTCTATTTGTTTTATTTTAGTATATTTTTATTTTTTATTTTATTTTACCTTTAGGTTTGGGTTTTTATTTTATTTTTATTTTTTTTAGGTTTTGGTTTATTTATTTATTTATTTTAGTTTTAAGTTTTCTTTACTTTAGGTTTAGGTTTTAAGGTTTTTATGCTTTAGGGTTTGGTTTTTAGGATTAGGTTAGCTTAGGATTGGGGTTTAAGTTTGTGTTTTATTTTAGAGTTTGGCTTTGGTTTTAGGTTTTTGTGGTTTAGGTTAATTTAGTGGTTTATTAAGATTTAGGGTTTAGTTTATTTAGGGTTTATGGTTTGTTTAAGGATTTTAGCTTTTTTTAGGGTATTTAGGGTTTAGGTTTAGGTTTAGGTTTTTTTATTTAGGATTTATTTTGGGCTTAGGGTTTAAGGTTTAGGATTTTTATTTAATTAGGTAATCAGGTTTTTTTTAGTTTATTTAGTTTAATTTTATTTATTTTCGTTTATCTCATTTTTTATTTTAATTTAGGTTTATTTTTTATTTTATTTCATTTATTTTATTTATTTTAGGTTTATTTGTTTTAGTTTTGGTTGTTTATTTCTGTTTATTTTTTAGGTTTAGGTTAAGATTTATGTTTATTTTTTAGTTTAGTTTAGTTTTTTTATTTTATTTTTAGGTTTAGTTTCTTTTTAGGTGTAGGTTTAGGTATTTTTTTGGTTTAGGTTTTAGGTTTTAAGTTTTATTTTTTGGTTTATTTTAGTTTAGGTTTAGGTTTATTTTATTTTATTATTTTATTTATTTAGTTATTTTATTTTAGCTTTAGGTTTTCTTTTATTAGTTTTAGTTTTATCTATTTTAGGTTTAGGTTTTAAATGGTCAGTTTATATTTTTATTTAATTGAGTTTATATTTTGGTTTAGGTTTGTTTTTTATATAATTTATTTTATTTTATTTTGTTTAGTTAATTTTATTTATGTTTTTTTGAGGTTACTTTATTTTAAGTTTAAGTTTTATATTATTTTATTTATTTTATTTTTATTTTATTTTATTTTGTGTTTTTGCCTTTTAGATTTTATTTTATTATTTTATTTAGCCAGTTTATTTATTATTTTATTTAGGTTTATTTAGTATGTTAGATTTTGGTTTAAGGCTCAGTGATCAGGGCTCAGGTTTAGGGTTTAGAGTGAGTTTAGGGCCAGGGTAGGTTTAGGGGCGCAGGGTTTAGGTCAGGTAGAGTTAGTGTGGTATTTTAGGATTTAGGGTGTGGAGGGCCTGTGGTTGGGTGTGGTAGTAGGGACAAGGGTTTAGGGTTGTAGGTTTGTGGTTTAGGGTTTAGCCATGGTTTTGGTTTAGGGTTAGTTTTATTATTTAGGTTATTTTATGGTTTATTTAGGTTTTATGGTTTAGGTTTGGGTTTTTTCTTAAATTAAGTAAATCAACTGGTTTAGGTTTATTTAGTTTATTTTGTTTATTTTATTTTGTTTTATATTTAGTTTTATTTATTTATTTTTTATTTATTTTAGTTTAGGTTTTTTATTAATTTATTTTAGGTTTAGATTAGGTTTATGTTTTTTTTTATTTTTTTTTTATTTTTTTACTTTTAGGTCTAGGTTTTTTATTTTTTTATTTTAGTTTATGTTTAGGTTTTTATTTTATTTTTTAGATTTAGTTTTAGGTTTTATTTTAGGTTGATTTTAGGTTTTTTTTTTTTTAATTTAGGTTTAGTTATTTTAGTTTATTTTAATTTATTTAGTTTAGGATTTAGGTTTAGTTTATTTTAGGTTTAGGTTTATTTATTTTAGTTTAGGTTTATGTTTATTTTCTTATTTATTTTATTAGTTTTAGTTTAGGTTTATGTTTTTATTATTTATTTTAAGTTTATTTTAGGTTTATTTTTTAGGTTTAGGTTTTATTTAGTTTTTATTTTATTTAAGATTTTGTGCCACCATCCTTCAAGATCTTTGAGTGGAACCCATAACAATTGCACTTAGAGATTTGTTGTAAACACGCGGCAAAGAACACTCCTTCGCCTTTCATGTTGCATTTGATTGGTACAAACCGCCCAATGGTTCGATGAAGACTTTGTCGAGTTGGAGCACCCTTCATCAAGAGGTTTGCTAGAGCTCGCAGAGGGTGATTGTAGACCTCATTAGAGAAATAAAACTCAATGAGTCCCTTATTGATTACATTCTCGTGTAGCAACTATGAAATGTGAACCACGCTCAATAGCATGGCATTTAGATTCTTCTCAAAAAATATCCATGGTCGTCCCCTTCATGCTTAAGGGCTTTACCATCAAAACATTTGAGAAATTAATCAACAAGGCTACAAGAGGAAGCCAAATAGTTGCCCTTTCTTGACCAATCATCTAGGCCCAAGTCAGAAGGTGTTTGAGAAGAAGTCGGACAATTATGTCAATGGACGAGGGAAGCCACCGAGTTCAAGATGAGAGACTACGAGCTCAACAGCCTCCTTTGCCACCTCCTCTTCTACCACCTCGGCCATCATACCGGCCACCGCAGCTGCCACAATGACCATTTCCACCACCTCAGCAGCCTACCTAGTAGTAGTATTCATATCCATCGCCAGGTAGCTACTTTCCACATACTCTTGCCAATATATTGAATAAGCCATATTCATTCAAGAGGGAGGTAGTTAGGAAAATATTTAATAATCTCTTAAAGAAACACTTTTCAGTGAGCCTAAGAGAAGGAAGCAAGAGTGATGATCCTAGCTATTATACCACCACATGCCATGTCTTAGAGATTGTTTCACTTTTAAAGACTAGCTTGAGTGCAACCAAGTTGAGAGCCATGTTATCCCTAAGGAATACTTAGAACAACCATCTAGTTTAGAGTAATCCTTGGGATACTCATGATCCTCTTAAGACCAAAGAAGGTTAGGATATCTCCTATCCCAACCTCTAAGAAGATCATTTTAAGATAAAGAAGCTTTCCTTGTAGCATGAAGTAGCTCAACCTACAACACCAAGGAAGGTTTGCTAGTAAAGGACAACTCGGAGGGTGATAGCCCAAGAATAGTAGCTCACCATACTTTCCCAGATAGTCCAAGAGCATAGCCACCAGTCCAAACTCTCTCCACCATTGCAGTTACCACCTCTTCTACTGATATGAGCGTTGCATCTAAGGATAAGGGCACTAAATCCCTTACTCCACTTAATTTACTTGATTTCTATCATGTACCTCCACCCAAAAAGAAATTAATGAAGAAAGATAATTCTACTTATATATTGTCTACTTTTGATGCTCTTGATTTTATTCCTATTGAAAGCTCTCCAAGTCTAAATAAAAATAATAGCTCTAGTAGTTTCGATCCTTTCCTTTCTGATTTAGAGTCAGACTATCCTTCTATAAATCAATTGGGTTTACCTCTTGAGATTGACTTGGAGTCAACGGACTCTGAGGATCCCATAAGAGAAGCTATAGGTATGCCCGATGAAAAGGTAGAACTTTCCACAAGCTCATCATTCCAAGAAGTCACTGAAGTCAACCTACGCAGTGGAAAAGTTCTACCTCCTAGGATAGCATCTTAGGATAAGGATAAGCAAGTAATTGGTTATAATGAGCAAATAGCCCCTCCATAGGATGCTCCACCCATGGATATGCTTATGGAGGACCAAGCCAGAGTTGATTACAATGTCCTGGCTCACCTTAGAAAGTTTCCAACTAAGTTAAGCATATACGACACTCTTATGAGATGAGGGAATCTCTTATCAAGGCCTTATTTTACCTAAAGATATGCTTAGCTCAGCTGACTGCTACTAAAAAGGAGGCATGCCACTTGAAGGATATCTTAGGAGTTATATTCAGCGATGAAGACTTACTCCTAGGAACGATCGAGCACAACCGCCTCTTTATATTATAATGGATGTTAGCAAATATAAGCTATTCAAAGTTCTAGTTGACCTAGGTGTATCAACATTATGAGTCTAAGAACTGCTACTTGAGGATCAACATTTCCAAACTCCAAAAAGAAAGGATGATGTTGAAAGGATTCAATGAAAATGAACAAGGTGAGATGGCCTTGTAGTGTTTATTTTTGGATGTATGGGGGGACACCATGTAGATCATAGGGGGGTACTTTTTGAGGTGATCAGGTTTAACATTGAGGTATTATGTACTATCTCGAAATATATAGTCATGGACCTAATCAGGTAATAAGGACTCCTTAGGCATGATGGGTCTAATGTACCATATGTTTCTCTAGTTTTACATGATGAATAAAATAAGGTTTATATTAAACAAGGTTCTTAAGTTCCTTATGGAGGAAAGCCTCCATAGTTAATTACATCTTAGAAATGAAATTTTTTAAGAATACTTGATTAAAGTAAACAATTATCATCTCCAAAGATTTCAATGTTAGACTATCAAAGATTGGTTGTATTTAAAATCAACTGGAAAGTTCAAGGAGAAGACAAATTTTTTAAATCCAAATGAAATAAATAAGAAATGCTCATGATACTAGAAAGCCTAGTGAGCATTCCAATCTATCTTATGGTTGGTCTTTATGATGAAGTTGAGAGATTTATATGTTTTGAGTTGAAATTTAATTAGATTACTAGGGCTTATAATCCACCAACATAAGGTTATGGGAATGCCTAAGAGGTGAGGATTTATGTTGGTCACCCGAAGGAAATGGCTACCTCGAATCTTGAATTTAGGGAGCTTTAGTATGAACTAAAGCATGACCTGAATCTAAGTGACAGGTGGACATAAGGGTTTACCTCCACAAGAGAATAAATTATCTGACTTCTAGACTTATAATGATCTGGAGTGGCCGCCAGCTAACTCCTCCTATGATTTTAAAACCATATAGTCTGGTCTTATGAATTCTAAGATAGTTAGGGTAGTTATTTAATTAGAAAGAGACTAAAGTGCTAAACACACTCCCTAAGAGACTAGAGCATGAGTCGTATGAGCATATGACTTAATCTATAGATGCAAAATATTTTCAAATTTTATTTCATTTTGGACACATCATTTTGATAGAGGCTTTATGATTTCTTATGCTTAAATGCATGATGAAATAAGTTATGGGTCAAATCTAGAAGAAGGTGTTCTCCACCATAAGGGATGCCCTGGTCAAGCATTCCTTTATCGCAAGGATGGAGATCCTTCATGTTAAAGAGAGAAAGAATATGCATGCATGATGTGAAACATACAACCATACAACTAATGAGTTGCTAAATCTTTAATTATCTTATTTATGTCTTAGGCTTTATGATGAGGTTATGAGTTATTTAAAATTTAATTATGAGTGATTTTGGTAGAAAAGTTATTTTTATCCTAAGAGCCTAATCATATCCAAGCCACACATTAACGCATCAATCATTTAAGAAACTATGGAAAGCAAGCCATCCTAATGCACAATGTAAACATAACATCAAATAATTATATAAACTATCGTAAAAGAATAAAAGGCCGGTGTGATCGGGTACCTCCGTACAAATCGAAGAGAGAAAAGATGGGTAGCCTAGCTCTACCCTTATACAACCTGGAATATGAAAGAATAATTATAATTATATTAAATGCTATGGGATTCTTCTTTCTAAATATCTCCATTTATGATTTGGTTCCTTCTTTGATTTGGATGGTACTTGCTTCAAAGGCATCACAAGGAACCCTAAGACAAAACCTTCTGGCCTCTACTCATCCTAATCCCCCATAGCACTAATCTTAATTCCTATTACAAAAATTACATTTCTGTGGGAAAAGTAAATCTAACTTCACTAGTAAAATAGAGGTTAGCTAAATATACATATAATCCCAAGCAGTGGTATTTATAATTTGGACTTAGCACCCTACACATGGGTAACTAAGCCCATCCCTAACTTGGATTATGCTTAAGGATTTAAGCAACCTACAAAAGAGCATTCATTTTAAGCATCCCATAAGCATAATCCCCATAGAAAATATGATTAGGCTAATATTGGCCTATCAACCAATCTACAATGCATACACCTAACATCCAATCTAAAATAATACATCATAAAATAAAACATACATCACATCATACACCATATTTAACTTAGAGCTAAGTGGTGACTTAATTCTAATGTGTGTATTAAGGCTTGTGTGTAAGTCTTGTATTTTCTAAGTGTAGAAGGATTCAATTTAACATGAAAGGTTGATTTCACTTGAAGTCGTTTAATTTATTTAAGAAATTTAATTTGTGTTTTCTTTTGTTTTATTTTATTACCCTTAGCAACTAAGTGTTATAAAGAGGAAAGAGGATTGCCCTCTTTCATCCCTACCTTAAGTCACTTTCTAAAGCATTTTAATTTGATTTAATTCTTTTAGTGAATGGCTTTATTAAATGATTTAATTAATCCTAAGTTTAGGTTCACTTTAAATAATCCCATTCAAAATGAAAGGCATCTTAGATTAATTTAATTGAATTACTACCATGACATATATTAAATCATTCCTTTCCATTACATGTAACATCCATATGATTTACTCTAAGTGTATCTATACATGCAACATATTTTAGCATAAATGATGAATGTATGTGTATGTTTAGAATTTATATTTTATTTGACTTAATTATTTAAACATATTAATTTAAAACTTTATCCAATTTTTATACAAAAGGACATAAGAATGAAATTAAATAAGCATGTACATTGTTAAACAGGGATGTGAGGTAATCAAATGACCTCGAGCTAGCTAAAGCCTCATATTCTGGATGTATAGACTATATACTCATTTGCATTCAAACATATTTAAATTCATATACATGAACATAGGAAGTAAGCAAATCATTCGTATTGTATATTTTATTGAATTATTTATATATATGAATAAAAGCTCTATCTAAATTCTAATGTTGAAATACATAAGAATGAAATCAAATGGGTATGTGTCATTGTTAAACTAGGGAAGTGAGGTAATTAATGACCTCTTAAGCTATAAGCACATGCAATCAACACATGAATAGAGGAAGAGAACTCAACATTCATACACTTAAGCTATAAGCACATGCATTTCTTATGTATTTATAACTAGCATCATAACACATATTATTATTCATTTATAAGCTTTTGAAAAATACATTTGGATTTAATAGTGATAATAGCCATGCATATATTAAATTAAATCAACACATGCAAGCTTACATAAAGGAAATCCATTTTATATTTACTTGATTTTAAAAAGATGGATGCATGAATTCAAATGACATACCAAATTTAACATGATTGGAAAGAGGACAATCAAATATAAGCATGTGATTCATTCAACCAAACTAGTTCTTAAGGATAATCAAATCAAATAAGATTATTTAAAGCAAACCAAAGCTTCTTTATTAATTAAGTTTTAAATTTGATTTGATTTAAAGAGGAGAAGAGAAATCATTACTTGTTGTTTTAAACCCATTCCTATATTGATTTGATTTAATTTAAGGAAATATAATTAAGTTGATTTTATGGGTTAATTAAGTTGAACCCTTAATTAGATGAATTAATTACTCTTACCTATGTCACCTTAAAGTAATTAACTAAATAATTATGAGCCAACATGATATGCATGGAAAATAAACTTGCAATGATCATAGAAATAAAAGGAAAATAATGCAATTAAATCATGATTAATAGTTAATTAGATTAAGGGACTTAATTAATTACTTTTATGGTTTTCCACACATGAACTAACCATAATTTCATTAAACTCATTTAGGTTATTAAACACCCAAAGATCTACCCCTTTATTTAATTAATTAAGATGATATGATTATGATTTCAATTTGATTAAGTGATTTAATTAATTAGTTAAATCTTAATTAATTTCATTTTAAAAAAGGTGAAATGAACTTAGGAAAGGGGTCCCAACCCTATTCCTTAGTTCACTTACTGTTGAACAATGATTAATAAACTTAATTATCCAATTTATTACTATTCATTGTATTAATTAATCATTAATTAACTTAAAAGAGTAGTTAAGGTTTAATTAGTCAATTTTCCTAATTAAGTGAGCAATAAATCCCAAGAAAATCATGGGAGGTAGAGGTCATCCCATTAAATTAACCCACAAAATTTAGGATTAATTGCTCAAGTAATTAATGAGTAATTAAGCTAATTAATTTTGTAATTAAACCTTAATTACTATTCAAATATAAAGATCATTTTTTAATTCTCCTCAAATACCTTTAAAATGAGTATTTATTTGTATTTTTTATTTCTCTATGATTTTTAGAAGTTTCAGCCATTAAAAATGATTAATTAAGCTTAATTAAAGCCTAATCCATTAGCGCCATGTGGAGCGCTGATGCAACATGCTTTCCACATGGCACCGCGGATTGGCTACTTAAAACTTATCCGACTTAGCACCTACGTGGCGATGACAGATGCGCTTTCTTGTCCACTATTTAGATCAAATGGCTATGATTAATCTCACAGCTTAATAAGATTAAATCAGATCGATCTAGTGGATCTAATCATGACCGTCCATTTCGATCACATGTAATAGATGGTGTGTGATCTATCATCATGCAAGTGAGGGAGAATGGAGTCTGTCCACCATTACTCACTTGATCCGAGCTTACTCGAGCTTGGATCAACTCCAAAAGATCCTGCACCTTCAAGATATCAACATCGGGGATATAATGGTCAAGATCACAGAGATGCAAGTTTTCTTTAAAAGCTCCAACCCATTTTGCCTAAGGATCAGTTTTGGAAGCATACCTCACCAAGGCTCAAGACCAGTGGCTCGAATGATTAAAGAAGCTTCATCTAATGGAGATGAAACCATGTTGAGTAGCAATTGGATTAATTCCTCGACGTTAGCTCAGAAGGCCATGAACCGATAATTTGGAGCTCGACTTTGATCGAAGTCCCACATCTGGTGCTCGACAAGCATGGGAGAGGATTTGTTCTTGCTCGATGAGGAGGTGCAAAGTTAATCTAAGTTTTATGGAGAAATGGGGAAGTTAGGTTAGAAATGGGAGAGTCCTATTTGGATAGACGAATGGCATTTTTGATCGAGGAATGAGCCTGGGGAGCCGGAATGGCTCTAGCTCATCTTGGGTAGCTAGGCTCAGGAATGATTTTGTGTGTGTTTGAGTGAAAATGAGGGGTGTATACCCCTTTCATCTTAATCGATGGTGGGATAGGGTTTGGCTTCTAATGGCCACCATCTCGTGGAGTCATGAGGTGGAGGAGGTGAGTTCGCTCGACTTGGTTGATTGAAGGTGTGGAGGTGGCTGCCAAGAAGGAATCTTGGGTGTCCTATGGGTTTCAAATTCTCTAATGGGGAGGGTGAGCTGATTTCACCTCCCATGGGTTATGGCCGACCCATCCACCCCATGGGTCAGTTGGTCCTAGGTGCCTAAGTGGACCATCAGAGTACCAAGTGGCCAAGGAATGGAAATGACCACTTACATGGGTGATTTGTCTCATGTGATGCCCTTGACCTAAGGGTAGAATGATCATTTGGCATTGGATTTGATTTGAGCAGATTTGAAATGAGCCAAAAGTGGGTTAGCCCAAATTTCAAGTCAATTGGAGTTGATTTGGTTAAGTTTGGCTCAATTTGACTCATTTAGGTCAAATTTGGTTACGTTAGTCAAGTTGACCTATTGGTCAAATTGGGTCAAACCAAGGGTCGATCAAGTTCATATGATCATTTGGGATGTTTTGGTTCAATTGGTTTGTTAAGTTTGGCTTAGATTTTATTTTTGGCTCATTTGAATTCATTTGGGTAAAATGGGTTAAGTTGACCAATTTGACTAAATTGGCCAAATTGGCTTGGGTTTGGTGTTGGTTTGGGTTTAGTTGACTAATTGATGATGATTGTAGCCTTTGGTTTCAATTCAATTGGATTTGATTTTGATTTAGGGCAAATTGAACATTTAGGTCAATTTGGGCTAAGTAGGTCAATTGGGTCCAATCATTGCTTTGGCCAAGTTCAATAATCAATTTGGAATGAACTTGAGCCATTGGAAATCAATTTGGTTTATATTTATTTTTGATTTATTTTGGGTCATTTATTTCAACTTAGGTCAATTTGGGTCAACTTGGGGTCAATTTGGGTCAATAAATTGTGGTTTGACTCAATTGATTATCAAGTCATATTCAAATATTGATTTTGATTTGGTATGAATCAGTTTCAAGGATTTTTAGTTGTAATTTGGCTAGTTTGGGTTCATATGGGTTAAGGGTTGACTCAAATGACCAAGTTGACTTGGTTTGACTCAATTGTGATAATTGATCAACCTAGGGTGATCAATAATCATGATGGGAGGTTTTGATGTACTTGGTTCAATCCAATTTGGGTAGGATTAGAACTTGGCTCAAATAGGTCAAATTGGCCACTTTGGGTCAAGTGGACCAACTGGGTTTAGTTGGCTTGATTTTAGGTTGAGTTTGATTTAGTTGAGTTTATATATATATATTTTGTATTTATATATAAATGTAATTGCAATTGGCTTGGGTTCAAATGGGTTTTAGTTCATTTAAACAATTCAAGTCAAAAGGGTTAAGTTGGGTTTGACTTGGGTTGATTTTGGTTTGGCTTGATTATTGTAGATTTCATTTATATTTGTGAATCTAATTGAGGGTATGAATGATTCATGAGAAAATCAATTGAATTTGGGTTTTGGAATGAAGGAATTTGGCTAAGTCCATGGATTTGAGTCATGTGGCTTTGGATTTTGATTTGGTTTGATTTAGTTTTGATGATTTAAATGTATATTTCATTTAAATTTGTGAAGATAATTGAAAATATGATTTATTTGTGAGAAAATTAATTGAGTTTGACTTGATTTGGATTAATATTTGGTTAAGTCCATGGATAGGTCATATGGCTTAGAAATTTTGATTTAATTTGATTTAGTTTGATTTAGTTTTGATCATTTGAATGTAGATTTGATTTATTTTTAGGAAGATGATTGAAAGTATAAATTGATTATGAGAAAATAAATTGATTTTGGATTGATTTGGATTAAGATTTGGCTAAGTCCATGGGATAGGTCATATGGCTTAGGAAGGTTTTCAAGTTTGGATTTGATCATGGGCTTCGATCATTTGGTTTTGGAATTTGAGTTTGGATTTGAATTTGAATTTGATGTTTGAATTGAACTTGAGGTTTGGTTTGAGAAGGTGAACATGGATTGGATTTGGGTTGTAGGTGTGATTATCCTAATCCCTAAGGCATAACCTAATCCTATGGTTAACCCTTCTAAGTCTTTAGGCTTAGGTTAAGTGTTTACCTAATTGTTAGAAGTGTCTTATGACTAGGGAAGTCTTAGTGTATAGAAGACTCCTAAGTCTATGATGGGAAGATTGAATATGCACTCCAAAAGTGCAGTCAACATGCCTTAAGCTCCATGGTGTTGCTCTTGGAGATAGATTATTGGAAGACCAAAGCCAAGTTTCATATTATAGACTGATACATCTTTGAAGTTTGCTGGGAGACCATGGATACATGAGAACAACATAGTTCCATCCTCTCTACTTTAGTGTATGAAGTTCGTGAGAGGTGGGATCGTCTACTATGTCAATGGAGATCTCAAGCCATTTACAATTCATGAGGTTGACATAGATGATGTTGCGGCTAACTACCTCCCGCAAAATCAACAAGTCTATTCTCTCAATCTTGGTCAAAGTTTAAAAATAAATGAAAAATAACAAAAAAAATAAAAAGAAAATAAAAAGAAAGAGAAAAAGAGAAAGAAAAGGAAAGACAAAATGAAAAAGAAAATGAAAGGGAGTGGAAATAGAATAGGAGGAGGAAGTGGAGCCTAACATTAGATTCCACCCACAATTCGTTACTCCATTCGAACATATGGGTAGGACGACCTGACCTCCACCAGGCAGAGGAAGAGGCCACTTCAGAGGTAGTCCCAGGGGTGGAAAACCTCCTTATTGGCCACCCAATAGAAGATATGTCTCAGCTACCAGGAGTACACCTGCTATCCATATAAACTTAGAAACTAGTTCATAGAATGAGTCTTATATGGTTAGCACACCAGCCAGCTCTTCTCAGTAGTAGATTCCCTTGGAGGTGATACTTGAGCTAGACAATGAAGAGCTCCAAAGAAGAAAAGCATAAGTGTATCCAAGTCTATATATGAAACAATTAGGCATCGTTGGGAACCTTAGCTATAACCCCACTTTCCTCAAAAAAGTTGAGGGTTTAGTAGTTAAGGAAGCCCCTCATCCACAGTGTGAAGACTAGAGGTTCTTGGGAGCATCATCCTCAAATCAAGAAGTTGATGTAGAACTTCAAGATGATTCATATAAAGATTTAATAGAATTACCTTTTGATTGGTACTTGCCTTATGTTCATAATTTAACAAAAAAAAGGGTTAATACCACATACTTGGTCAAAGCACAAGTCAAACTACTTCAAAGGAATATAAAAGAACAAATGCAAAAGCTCTCAATCAAGATCGGACTAGATTGGTACATGGGTCCAATGCGATGATGACATCGCTAGTCATCACCAATCATTTGGAATTGACATGTTCTTTTCAAATCACATTAACTCATATGAGAGTTTAGAAACTTCGGATGATCTAGATGATTTTGAAGACAAAGATGCCGCCAAAGTTTGAAGAAGAGATCGAAGTCAACCATCGATGAGCTTAAGGAAATCAACTTAGAACTAAGAAGATCCACCCGACATACATCGTTCTTTGTTGAATGAAATTGAAACCAATGACAAGTTAGGCTATTGATTAAG
Organism: Cymbidium sinense; assembly: GCA_021442155.1. Lineage (NCBI taxonomy): Eukaryota > Viridiplantae > Streptophyta > Magnoliopsida > Asparagales > Orchidaceae > Cymbidium > Cymbidium sinense. The sequence continues at coordinate 14,524 of JAKCPB010001821.1, read as the reverse complement.
TTTAAGGACTTTGCATGGAGTTATGAAGAGATGCCGGATTATGTAGCTATCCATAAACAAGCAATAGAACCTCCTAACCCTATCATGCAAGCTCCTAGATACATGTGATTAGATATAGAACAATAAGTCATTTATGAAGTCAAGAAATTGATCGGCTTCTTCATCAGAAGAAAAATACCTACCGGTTAGCCGGTCATCCAGTTAAGAAAAATAATGGCCAAATTCTCATATGCGTCAATTTTAGGGATTTAAATAAGGCATGTCCAAAAGATGGATTTTCACTACCAATACCAGAACTGATGGTGGACATTGCCTCATCTCATGCAATCTTCTCTTTCATGGATGGCTCATCTGGTATAACCAAATATGGCTCGAAGATGAAAGAAACACGCTTTTTAGAACCCGATCAAAATCTATTGCTATAAGGTCATGCCTTTTAGCCTTAAAATGTTGGTGCTACATACCGCAGTTATGACTCAAATCTTGATGAACTCATTCATCATCAAGTTGAGTTCTATGTCGATGATCTGGTCAAAAGTAAAGAAAAGGAAGACCATCTCTTTGACTTGAGCTTTTGAATAAGATAATTTAACCTCAAAAGGAACCCTTGAAGTGTGCATTCAGAGTAGCTTCAAGGAAATTCCTTGGGTTTGTTCTTTGACACCGGGGAATCAAAATTGATCGAGAAGATCAAGGCAATATTAGAAATGCCACCCCTAAAAGTTTAACTCAAATCAGATCATTCCATGTTGCTGATCTAAGATGCTTTATATCCAACTTATTGGGAAGATGTCCATTCTCGCACTTGTCAAAATTGATGCCAAGTTTAAGTGGGATGACAAGTGTGAGCATGCCTTTGAAGACATCAAGCATTACCTAATGATGCCATCGGTTCTAGCATCCCTTATCTTGGGCAAGTCATTCATATTTTATACTGTTATATTAGATGACTCCCTTGGTGTTGGCCCAAGAAATGACGGAAGGAAAATATGCACTCTACTACCTCGCCCATAGTCTAATCCTTCCGAGGCTAATTATCCACCTATTGAGAAGCATTGCTTTTAATCTATGCATTCCAAAAGCTATAGCACTGCATGCTTCCTCATAAGGTGAACTTAATCTCTAGGATCAATTCACTATAATATCTCATGACATAATCGATGCTATCTAGATGGTTGGCATGATGGTCCATGATCCTCTCAGTTTGACATTACCTTCACTCCACTGTGGTGAAAGGACAAGCACTAGTGGATTTCTTAACAAAGACACCCACTTCCTGAAGTCTTCTCTAGTGATGATCTCCTTGATGAACAAATCATGAACATAGGGATACTAGCATTCACCACTGGGAGATGTACTTTGATGGTGTGGCTTCCTCTCAAAGAGGAGAAGAGCCATAATCTACTATTCAAAGAAAGGCAGGGGTTGGAATAGTTCTCATAACTCTGGACGTGATGTGATGAAATTCTCATGTCATATGTCCAATCCTTGCACCAACAATGAAGCAATATGAGGCTCGATTGGCATCTAGAGTTAGTTACTCTAAGCATCCAAACATCAACATCTTTGAGGATTCTCAACTAGTCATCAACCAAATCACTAGGTTCTATAAGGTTATAAAGCCCAAGCTCCATCACTACCACAAGTACACCATGGAGTTGTTGGCCCAAATCTAAGAGGTTACCATTTATAAGATTCCTCGAGGAGAGAACATCATAGTATGCTTTATCCAAGCTTTCCAAGGAGTTGGCATTTGAACGATGAGTTTATATCAATAAAGGTCCAAAATAAACAAGTCTTATCCCTTATTGATATTGAACTCATCAAAAATTACTCTCTTGAAGGGGAGGTTGCCCTTACCAAGAAGGACGAGGAGTAAGATTGGAGGCAACCATTCATGGATTACTTAAATAAAGGAAAACTACCTCAAGAGAAGTCACAAGCCCATCAGATGAAGCATAGAGCACTTTCCTATGTGGATGGTGTCTTATACCACCGATCTTTCGATCATATGTGGTTATGTTGTTTAGACAAGCATGAAGCCCGTAAGATCATGACTGAGGTACACTCAAGATTATGTGGAGCCAACCAATCTGATCCAAAGATGAAAGCCAAGATCAAGAGACTAGGATACTACTAGCCATCGATGATCAAAGATTGCATGGATACAGCTAGGTGATGCCACCAATGTCAAATACATGTGTGGTCCTACACCAACCACCCAACATTCTACATCCTACATTGGCCTCATGGCCATTCAAGTTTTGGGGTACTGACATAGTGTGTTTGATTGATCCTCCATCTTGAAGGGTCATTCATCATCTACTAACTAGTTTTCCAAATGGGCAAGGAGATTCTACTGAGAGGTCTTTTAGCATATGCTCCAATTTTTAGGAACTATATCATGTACAGGTTTGGAGTGCCTTGACAAATTGGGCTAGGTTAGGTCTAGTTGGTCAATTATGGCTTTGGTAAAGTTCAACAAGTGATTTGGAATGAACTTGACCCATTGGATTCAATCAATTTGGCTTAGATCAAGTTTTGACACATTTTGACTTTTTAGGTCAAGTTGGGTCAACTTGGGTCAACAAGGCTAGGTTAGGCTCAAATGTTGACTTGGTCAAGTTTAAACATTGATCATGAATGAGTTTTGATCAATGGTTTCAATCAATTTGGCCTATAGTGGATTTTGGCTATGTTGGGTATCATTTTGGCTAGTGTTGACTTGGTCAACCCATAGGTTTGACTTGGTTTGACCCAATTTGATTGATTGATCATCTCATGATGATTGTTGATCATGAGAGGCTTAGATGGGCTTAGTTCAATCCAATTTGGTTAGGATTAGAATTTGGCTCATAAGGGTACTTTAGGTCATTTTGGGTCAAGTGAGCCTAAGTGTGTCAAATGGCTTGGTCAAAGCTTGATTTGAGTTTGATTGAACTCACATATGGACTTATGATTGAAATATAAATAAGAGTTTGATTTTGGGTTTGATTTTGAATTGAGTTATGGTTAATGATTGAATTTTTTTTTTATTTATATTTGGATTCATGATGAAGAATTGATTGAATCATGAGTAAAAATCAAGAGTTTGGCTTGATTTGAAATTGATTTGCTAAATTCAAGAGTTTGACTTAAAAGGCTTAGGTTGAATTTTGATTGAATTTGAGTTTGTTTTTGGAGTTTGTTTTGGTTGTTTGAATTTATATTTCATTTATATATGTGAATATAAATGAGAATATAAATGGGTTATGAGAAAATTTCATGAATTTGAAGTGATTTGAACTTGATTTGGGCTAAGTCCTTAAGAGGGAATCAAAGGACTTAGGAAAGATTTTAGAATTTGGATTTGATTTTGGAATTCAGTTTGATTGATTTGAATTTATATTTCATTTATATATGTGAATATAAATGAGAATATAAATGGGTTGTGAGAAAATTTCATGAATTTGAAGATTTGGATTTGATTTGGGCTAACTTTAAGAGGAATCAAAGGACTTAGGAAATATTTTAGAATTTCTATCATGGGCTTCAATCATTTGGAATTGATCATGGATTTCAATCATTTGGAATTGATTTTAGTTTGGAGGAATTCAATCAAGTTGGAATTGATTTAGGTTTGGAGAAAATCAATTAAGGGAATTGATTTGAGTTTGACTTGAAGGAAGGAAGTGAGGAATGTGGTTCAAGCTATAGTGTAGGCAAATTTTTCTAACACCTTTAAGGCATGACCTATTCCTATGGCTAACTCTTCTATGTCTCTAGAGCTAGGTTGAATGTCCACCTAATCACTAGATGTGTCTTAAGACTAAAGATCTCATAAAGTCTAAGAGAAGTCCTATGTCAAAGATGGAGGTTGAGAGCTCATTCTAAAAATTAGGTCAACAAAGGGCACCCAATAGAGTGGTGACACAAGGAACACCACATGTATTGGTGTTGACCGAAATGATCTACAACACCGAATGATCACAAGCACTAAAAGAGACAATATACTCTTAGCCCAAGGTGTAGAAAGAATCCAAAGCTTAGTGCAATGTGACTCTACTCATGTCAAAGATATAAGAGAGAAAGGAGGATTCCACTAGGGAAGCAGTCATCCACAAGGGAATGAGAGGTTTAATTTGATTTGAGTCTCACTGGGAAAGAAATTTGATTTGTTTAATTAAGTTTCATTGGGGAAGAGGGTTGAATTTGTTTCAATTTGTTGTTTGTTTAATTGTGTTTGTTTTGACTCCACTGGGGATGGAAAAGTGAACTCTCCACTAGGGAGGCAAGTTCAAGTCATCCACAAGGGAGGAAAGGATGTGAAATCCGAGGGATTAGAATTGAGTCAGGGAACTAGAAAGATTTGCATCTCAAGAGGAGCAAAAAAGATTTGATTTGGATTGATTGATTATTTTGTTTTGTTTATTTCATTTGATTTTAGATTTTGATTTTGAGATGGACCATTGGTTTATGATGGCATGGTAGGAGCCAAGGTGGCTTAAGCTAACTCGATAATCCAAAGGGTAGTCTACTAAACACATAGTAGGACTAGCCAACCAAAGGGATGCCTTTCGATATGCAGCAACTATACTAGGAAGAAAGCATAGTAGACTTACATCCTCCAAAGTAGGGACCAGTTGCTAGGGTAATCTATTGGCAAGGCAACAGATCGAACCCAACCTGGGACTGACTATTGAGTGAATGTCATGGGGACTTAGATTGACTCAAAGATAGTCAAGAATAATTTTATTTTTTAGTTTATTTTGATGGGTCCCATCGATTTGATGGACTTCCCAGTAGGGCCATGGAGGTCAGGCCTAACTCATTTACCAATCCAAAGGGAGTAGTCTACCAACCAGGTAGGACTATCCAACCAAGGGGTGTGTGCAATGGTCAAGTTAGGAAGAAAGCATGGAGACTCACATCTTCCAAAATAAAGAACCAGGGTGATGGTTGCCTTGGGCAACAAATCAAACTTAACCTAGGGCTAACTATTGAGTGAATGCTGCTAGGGACCTAGATCAGCTCAAAGATATTCAAAATTAATTTCATTTTTTAGATTTATTTTGATGGATTCCATTGATTTGTGATGGATCACTCTAAGAAGGAGCATATATCAGCCTAGGCCTATCTCAGACTTACTGAACCAAAGGGAATAGCTTCCCGATCGATGGGAGAGCTATCGACCAAAGGAGTGCCTTTTTGGTAATGATCAATTGAAAGGAAGAAAGCTCAGGACTCACATCATTCCACTACAAAAGACCACGGGTGGTCGGTACTTGGGCAACAAATCAACCCTAGGGCACTGAATTTTTGACACCATGCTAGGAAGAATATGTCATAGTCTTACATCTTCCAAAGTAATGATTATGGGTAACTTTATGGAAAAATAGATTGAACCCCACTTAAGGGTGATTAATGAGTGAGCACCGAGAGTTCAGAAGACCGCCTCTAAAGATAGGATGCTACTTCAAAAAAGGCCCTTTGGGGCTTGAATTCTAATCCACAAGAATTAATTTTGTTTATTTGTTTAGTTAATTTTAACATGGACCCTGTTGGTTTGCGAGGGATCAAACTGAGAAGGAGCTTTTATCAGGAATGGGGTTGCAATGGACGTGATCCAAATAGAGTGCCCGCAGGGAGAGGGGCCGCTAAGGGCTTAATGCAAAACCCTAGAGAAGATGACATGGCTAGTCATATATCAAATAGGTATTCGATGTCCAACTCAAGGAGAAAGCTTGGGGACTCACATCCAAGAGAGTGTACTCACTGGTGAGTGTCGCCATAGCAAACATCAACCAACCTAAGGTGCCCATCAATTTGCAACAATCACCTAGGAAGAAAGCTAGGGACTCACATCTTCTATAAACGATTGTCGGGACTATCTTCTTGAGTGTGTCATCCGACCTAGGGAACCAATGAGTGAATGCCATTGGAGGACTTATATCAACTCAAACATAGCCAAGAGGAAAGGAGCCTCTGGGGCACTTACTCTAAACCTCAAATATACTCGACCTAGTCAGTGCATGATGGCTAGTTCAAGAAGAAAGCACGGGGACTCAGATCTTCTTAAATAAAGTCAGCATGAGGTAGCTTACTGACTGGGCAATGAAGCCTACCATACTATCAAGGCACTCATTGGTTTGCAATGGTCAAGTTAGGAAGAAAGCATGGGGACTCACATCTTCCAAACAAGTGACCACTAGGGTGACATACTAGCGAGGTAGCATGTAGATCCGACCTAGAGCAGCTAATGAGTGAGTGCCACAGGGCTCCCACATCAAAGAGACCAAAGATATATGTTTATTTTTGTGCATGTGTTAAAAGGAATAGATGCCTCTCAAGTTCTCTCACACCTACCTAAACACGTTGGGGATTTTGATGAAATGGTGCCATGATGGCAACCAGAATTCCCACTAAGAAAGAATGTCACTCGGGTTCTCTTACACCTAACTTAGTTGTTTATCAAAATAGATGCCTCTTGGGTTCTCTCACACCTATTCTAATAGCAAGGAAATGTGTTTGATTGTATTTGTGTGAAAGAGGAATAGGATGTCACTGGGACTCTTACCTACCCTAAACACGCCATGGTGATTCAAGATAAGCAAACAATGCTTCTAAAGAAGAGCAAATTTTGATGAAATGGAATCAAATTTTTGTTGATTGATAGAATTGTTTTAAAACATGATTTTTATAAATAATATTTCTTCAAATAGAGCCCATTAATTAGAAGCATCGGGTGTTCCCCTTTACAATCAATAAGTTGATAAGATCCTCCTTAGTAGGCCTTCCCATGACATGTGGGCCTTCCCAAGTGGGTTCAAACTTGCCTCCCATCTTTTGATGGGCAACAATTGGTCTCCTTAGACTAACACAAGTCCCTACTCAAAAAAGACTGGACACTAGCTTGTTGTGAGCTTGAATCATTTTGTCCTTGTAACCTCGAGGTTCTAGCATGCCCATAGTGACCCTCTAAACCTTGAGCTCTTCTAACCTCAACTTTGCATTCTCTATAGTGATCTTGTTCAATGCTATCCTTAGTGATGGGAGTTGAACTTCTATGAAGGGCTTGGACCCATACACTAAGGAAAATGGGTTGATTGAGTTGGAGTCCGGTATGCAGAGGCACAAGGCTTCAACCAACTGCTCATTCCACTGCCGCTTGTTATCATCAAGAGTCTTCTTTAGTATTTGGATGAGAGTTTTGTAGAATGCTTCTACTAAACCATTTGATCTGGGTTAGTAGATGGTGAGTATCCAATCTATACCATGTCATCCGGAAAGTTATTGATCTTGGTGCTTTTAAATGCAAGCATCATTATCGATATAATTCATCGAGGCACCCCAATAATATATGGTTCAAAACTAAAGCACATGTCGAGCTATGACCTCTCGAGTGGGATTGCCTCCACCCACTTGGAAAAGTAGTCATTGGCAGCTAAGATGAATCGATGCCCCTTTTAAGGAGGAGGATTGATAGACCTATAATGTCGGTACCCAAACACTCAAATGGCCATGAAGCCAAGGTAAGGTGTAGACTATTGGGTGGTTGGTGAAGGACCTCACCATGTACTTGACACTGATGGCTTTTCCTAACTACATCCATGCCTATAATCATCAAGGCGAGTATCCTAGTCTCTGATCTTCATCTTCATCTTCAAACCATTGATGTGCTCTCAGCATAGACCTCGAATGTACCTCACAATCCATGGGCTTCATGTTTGTCTAAACAACGTAACCACATTTGGCAAAGGACCATCGATACAGGGTTCCATCAATAAGGGCATAGGAAATAGCTCTCTATTTCACCTGATGGGCTTGTGACTTCTCTTGAGGTAGTTTGCCAGTGTTCAAATAGTCTATGAATGGTTGCCTACAATCCAGCTCCTCTTCCTTTTTGGCAATGACAACCTCCCCTTCAAGAGAAGTCTCTGAGTTCAACATCAATAAGGGATATGACTTGTCTATTTTGGACCCTTATTGGAATGGACTCATCTTCTGACATGCCAATTCTTTGGCAAGTTTGGCCAAAGCATCTACTACTACATTCTCTGCTCGGGGAACCTTGTAGATGGTGACTTCGGGGATTTGGGCCAACAACTTCATGGTATACTCGTGGTAATGATAAAGGTTGGGTTTGAGAACCTTGTAGGACCCAACAATCTGATTGATAACCAGCTGAGAATCCCCAAAGATGTTGATGCTCTTGATCGATTATGATGGCTAACTCAAAAATGGCAATCTCATACTTCATTATTGGTGTGGGTTGGAAAGATAGTAGAATCTCATCATCATATCTGGAGTTAGAGGACTATCCCTACCCCGCTTTCTTGGAAGAGTAGATCATGGTGCTTCCCCTTTATGAAATGAAGTCGCACCATCAAAATACATCTCCCATCGGTTGTCAACCTCCCTAAGTTCATGATTTGTTCATCGTGGAGATTATCACTAAGAAGAATCAGAAGTGGGTGTGTCAAGAAGAACCGCTAGTGCTTGTCCTTTTACCCCATGAATGTGATATCAAACTACGAGAGGATCATGGACCATCATACCAAACATCTGGATAGCATTGGTCATGTCATGAGATACTGCAGTGGATTGGTTCAGAAATCAAGTTCACCATATGAGAAAGCATATAGTGTCATAGCTTTTGGAAGCAAAGATCAAAGCTAGGCAATGTTTCTCAATAGGTGGGTAGTTCACTTCAGCAGGAATCAGATGATGGTTGAGGTAGTAGAGAGCACTCTCCTTCCTTTCATCATTGGCTTGGGCCAACAAAGCACCGAGAGAGTCATCCAATGCAACAGTGTAGATGAGTGGCTTGCCTGGGATAAGGGCTGCTAGGATGAGTGGCTTGCACTCAACCTAATGATGGATGAGTTCATTGAAGATCTGAGTCATGGCCCATTGGTATGTAGCACTAGCATTTGTAAGGCCGAAAGGCATGACTTTATAACAAAAGATTTTGATCGGGTTCAAAAAGTGGTGTTTCTTTTATCTTCAGGAGACATCTTGATTTCATTGTAGCTAGATGACCCATCCATGAAAGAGAACACTGTATGAGATGAGGCAATGTCCACCATTAATTCTAGTATAGGAAGAGGAAACTCATTCTTAGGACATGCCTTATTTAAGTCCTTGAAATTGATGCATATGCGAATTTAGCCATTCTTCTTCTTAATTGTACATAGCTAACCGTAGATATTTTTCTTCCCATGAAACTAGCATCGATCAATTTCTTGACTTTAAAATGACATGTGTTGTTCAATTTCTAATCGTATGCATCTAGGAGCTTGCTTGATAAGGTTAGCACCAAGATCTATTGCTAGTTTGTGGACTGCTACAGCAGGAGATAATCCAGACATTTCTTCATAACTCCATGCAAAGCAGTCCTTAAACTCAGTCAATAGCCTTACTAAGTCATTGGTTTCTTCTTCATTCATCAATGAACTGGAGGTGTGTTGGGTGTGGAATTTCTTCTATCCCGAGGTTGATTTCTTTAAGCTTGTCTATTATTTAATGGATTTCTTCTTCAAATTGAGGTGCATCCTTGATTTGAAGATCATTTGATCATTTGAGGTTTCTAAACACACATCCTCATAAGAGTTGGTGTGTGAAAAGAACCTATCGACTCCAAATGATTGGTAACATCTAAGCGAATCATCATCATCAAGTAGACCCACTTGTACCAAATCTCGTCCTACTCTTGATTGTGCTTCATATTATTCCATAGCTTCTCAAAATACTCAACCATGGCTAGACCATGTATGAGGAACCAAACCTTTCTATATAAGATTATGAACACAAGGTAAGTAAAAGTCAAACGATAATTCTATTATTCTTTAAATGAATCATCCTCAAGTTTTACATCAACTTTAGAACTTGAGAATGATGATCCCAAAAGAATCTCTTTGCATTCCATGGAAGACTTAGGGGCTACCTTAACTACTTAACCTTCAACTTTTGAGATGAAAGTGAGGTTAGAGCTAAGGTTCCAAGCAGCTAATAGTCTCACATAAGCTTGATTCAAATACTTTGCTTTGTCTGGAGGCTTGGTCTTCATCATTATCTGGATCAAAAGTCACCTCCAATGGAACTCATGAGAGGGGTTGGTTGGTATGTTAATCACATTAGACTCTTCCTCCGAGCTAGATTCCAAATCTATGTGAATAGTAGGGGTACTCCTGAGAACATAACCCCTATTGGCTGATGGCCAACCAGGGGGTATTCTTCCTTTGGAATTGCCTCTATTTCTACCTCTGCCTCTACCTGGTGGAGGTTGAGTCATCCTACCCACATGTCCATATGATGGAATGGACTATGGTTGAAATGTGATATGCGGCTCTATTTCTTCTTCAATTCCTCTTTCTTGTTCACTTGGATTTTCAATTTTCTTTTTTTTTTTTTTCTCTTTCTTTTCTTCATTTTCTTTTCTTTTGAATTTCAATTTTCCAAGTTCACAAGAAATGGTATTTTGAGGAAGATAGTAGGTCGCATCATCATAAATCTCAACCTCTCTAACTAAAATGGCTTTTCATCACCTTTGACTCTGAATCAAAGAGGAAGATCTGACTCTGAATCTAAAAGAGAAGATCAAAATTATTATAGTTATTTTGACTTGAAGAGTTATCATTAGAATAGAAGCACAACCCATCGAAGTGACAGATGTAATTCAAGCTAGCTTTATTCTTCAATTTCTTGGATTTTATAGAGGTACAAAGTGAAAATTAAGTAAAGTAAGTGGGGTAAGGGATGCCCTTATCCATTGATACAAGAGTTCTACTAGTAGAAGAAGAAGAGCTAGCTGAAGTAGAGGAAGTCACTGATGTGGTAGTTGCAATGGTAGACTGGAGGCTGGACTTACTATGGTTGCCTATTCTATCTGCGGCACATGCTACCGCCGCTACTTGTGCTCCCGCCTTCCTTGAGTTGGCACTAGCAACTTGCAAACCTTCCTTGATGTTGGAGGTTTGAGCTGACAGAAGCACCTGCAAGGAAAGTTTCTTGATTTTTGAATAATCTTTTTAGAGGTTTTGGATAAGGAGATATCCCAACTTTCTTTGGTTTTGGAAGGATCATAAGTATCCCCAAGGATTACCCTAATGGAACTGGATGGTTATTTTATAAAGTATTTCTTTGGGATAATAATAGCACCGGTCTTGAAGTTATGTTCAAGCAATCCTTGAATGTGAAGCAATCTTCCAAAACATGACCTAGTATATGGTAAAAGTTAAGTTAGATCATGGCTTTGCCCACTTCCTCCGGTCTCCTAGGTTTGGGTAGCTAAAAATCAGGCTTTTTTAAGAGATTCTTAAAGATCTTCTTGATTACCTCCCTCTTAAATGAATAAGGCTTGTTAAGTTTATCCAAAAGAGTAGGTGGATCATAGCTACACCGGCAAATGGTATAGTGTACTTGTTGATGATGTGGTGAGGAGGAGGCGATGTAGGCCATGGAGCCTGCTGTGGCATCCGATAGGGCTACCTCGGTGGTGGTAGAGAAAGTGGAAGTGAAAGCTGCTGAGGTCATGGTCTCTCAGACTGATCTCTAGATGGTTGGTTCCCCTTGTCTACCACTGTCACTGTTCCCAGCTTCTTCTCATATAACTTCTGTAGCTTTGACTTGGGCAACTGGTCTTGAAAAGGCAACTGTTTGGCCTCTCCTTGTAGACTAGCCACTTATTGATTAACTTCTCAAAAGGTTTGATGGTGAAGCCCTTAAGCATGAAGGTGACTAGGCCATGGATATTCTTTAGAAGAATCTCAAGGGCATGTTGTTCAGACAGCTGTGGCTCACATTTCATACACAGCTTACGCCATCTGAGAATGTAGTCAATAAGGGACTCACCTGGGTGTTATTGTGCTACAATGAGATCACAATAATGAATCTTTACTGAGCTCTAGCAAACCTCTTGATAAAGAGTTGCTCCAACTCAGCAAATATCTTCACTGAACTATTGGAAGTTCAATGTACCAGTCAAATGCTATACCTATTAAGCTATTGATAAAAAAATGGAATAGTAAAGTGTCATTGCCACCAGCATTGCAACAAGTAGCTCTAAAATGTGTGATGTGTTATCTTGGGTTTCCACCATCAAAACTCTTGAAGGAAGGTGGTAAAACCCTTAGGATATTGGATTGCATCAAATTCCTCCAGGTAGGGTCTACCCTTTGGAACCGATGATCCTCCTCGGGCTTGAGCCAATGCTTCCTTCACCTACTGCTTAACCATGGACTTGATATCTTCTTGTATGGAGGTACTCCACTACCTTCTATACATGTTAAAGCAAGTTGGGTCCAAGACATGCACCAACTCTAGCTAACTAGTCTTAGCTATGGTAGGATGAATTGCCAGGGCTTGATTCTGCAATGCTAAGATAACTGCTAACAGATCTTCGAGCCTCTTTTCCATCCTATCTATCTTTTCATCCTTCTGCTTTATTTGTGCTAGGAGGTGTTGGGTGGAGTGGGTTATGTCTTCCCTGCCTCAAAGACCTTCCATAGCCTTTTCTCTAAGGAGGGATCCTATCTACCATGCAAACCCTAGAGTCTCCCAATAAATTATCTTCATTGGGATTAAAGCTAATCTTCTCCTCATCACTACCATATCCTAAGATTTCTTTCTTTCCATGAGATAATGTGCTACTATGTCCTCTAGAGAATGATCAACAAGCACAAATGACTTTGACGATGTGATCACTATCATGTACCGAGGCACCGACCTCCCTACAGGAGAATCAACCTTATGAGGATTGTACTCACCGGAAAAATGCACTCGACTATCACTGACTCATGGTGACACTCCTGGAGGCTCTACCATCATGGGTGCAACTGGGTCATCTTCTCCTCTAATGCAACCATCTCTATGTCCAATTGTACTAGTGGTGTTGGTGAAAGGATGACCACTATGCTCGGGTCGCCATTCCTTCGCACCACAAGGGAAGGTCAAGAAGAGAGCCGCCACAAGAGGTAGATGGAATGGGATCCTTGGCCATAGCTAGATCACTAACGGTGTCCTCTTCTCCCCAGATGTGGCCTTCATGGCCTTTGGTAGAACTGGAGATGTTGAAACATGAAATAGAGATGGTAGGGGGTAGAGTGGTGTGGTGGAGACACCACACTCTCTCTGAACAAGGGCCTCCTCCTATGATGGGTAGTCCCCATAAGCATAATATATTTATAGATCGACAGGGTGCACAATCATCAAGAAAATCAATGAGTGCAGAGGCCGCTGACTGCCGACTAAACTTCCGCCTCTCCCAGCTAGTGATTTGAACTAAAGTGCAGGCCTCCCTGGCCCTCTCTTATTGAAGATGCTTCCCACGCTACGGGGAATAACATATCTCAAGTAAAATTGAGCCCCGACTCTGATCATAGGCCAACCTAGCATGAATGGAGGCCAGCAAATGACCTCCTACTAACTCTGAAATCAAATCGGGTGGAGGTGAAGCGGGGATCCTCCGCATCCTCTCTGACCTAGAGAGGATGGAATGGGTTCATTGTAACCAGAGGGAAATCAAAGTGGGCAACTCAACAACTGATCTTGTAGCCCACCTCCTTAGCACACGGGTATGGTACTACTTTATCATGCAATTTTTGTTCCTCCTATGAGTCCTGGTAGGGTGAGTGGAGTAAGAGCTAGACCCAATCTCAAAAGTTAGGGAGATAATCCCTGGGATCAGGGGAGCCTTACCCTTTTAGGGTGCTAATGAGTGGGTGCTAGCCCTCCTTGGGGCAAGACGAAACAACCACGGGCACACTACATTGATAATCAATTTTGGAACAGGAACCACCACGCCTTTCTTCTTCATGAGGGAAAATGAGTTCGAGGCATATCAATCGAATGATCGGCCGGTCACCGTTCTACTAATAGGTGAGGGGAGTGCCCTCACAGTAATCCTTGCCTCAAAACCTCATCCAAAATGAATGAGGTGGGCAATTAGAGCTGGGAAGGTTGGCTCAACTAAGTCTATCCCATGGGGAAAGGTAAACACATACTTGGTGCGCCATTTTGTCAACTAAAATGAATGACCAAACAAAAACTCGCTAAATGAGAGTCCAATGTTGAAAATAAACTTGAATCAAATTTCTGTTGATTTTGAATTCAAATTTTAGAAATTGAACCCACACTCAACATCTTGAAAGTGTTAAGTCGAGCTCAAATGGATTTAGAATAGATTTTGAAGTTTGATTGGAAAGAGGAATTTAGGATGTAGAACCCATTTTCAACAAGTTTGGGTATGTTGAGAATGGCTTCAAATATTTTTGAAGAGATGCTTCCATAGGTTCATATTTGAATTTCAATTTTTTTTGATTTGGAGACCCTTCATTTAACAAATTTGAGTATGTTAAAGTAAAGGGTCAATTTGCTTTTGTTTTGGATTTGTGATTTTTGGAATTTGTTCACTTAGCAAATTTGAGTATGCTAAGTAAGGTGTTTGAAAATAATTGTCTTTTCTTTCTTTGTTTGATTTGGTTTGTGAATCATTTTATGATTTAAAAAATGGAATCCTTATTTAGCAAATTTGCATGCTAAAAAA
>JAKCPB010001820.1:0-91123 GCA_021442155.1 Cymbidium sinense | reverse complement strand
AAACATTAAAGTAAACCTTAAACTCAAAAAATCTTAAACTATAAACTAACCTGCTAATCCCTAAACTATAAAAAAACCTAAATTTTAAAACTAAACTGTGTTAAAACCCTAAATCAATAACACTTAAACTCCTAACCTCTAAACTAACTAAATTAACCCTAAACCTAACTAAACAAAAACTCTAAACCCTAAACACTAAAACCCTAAACTCCTCTAAACCTAAACCTAATCATAAACCCTAAAACTAACCTTAAACTCCAACTTAAACTCCTAAAATATAAAACTAAACTCTAAAACCTTAAGCACTATACCCTTAACCCTAAAGCCTAAACCCTAAACCCTAAACTAACTCTAAACCCTAAGATAACCCTAAACCCTAAACCCTAAAAACCTAAATCCTAAATCCTGAACACTAAACCCTAAACCCTAAACCATAACCCTGAACCCTAAAACATAACACCATAAACCCTAAAACCCAAAACCTTATACCCAAAACCTAATCCCCAAAACCCAAAACCTTAAACCCTAAAAAGCTAAACATAAACTAAAACTTAAACCTAAACCTAAAAATAAAATAAAATAAATTAGTAGAAATAAGTTAAAATAAAATAAATAAAAACCTAAACTAAACTAAAAAAAATAAATCCAAGAATAAAAAACCTAAATAAAAAAAACTAGACTTAAAATAAAAATATAATAAACCTCAAATAAAATAAAATAAAAAATAAATAAAAACCTAAACATAAAAGATAAACCTTAAAAAAACCCTAAACCTTAAATAAAGAAAATAAATTAAATAAAATAAATTTAAACTGAAATAAACTAAACTAAAATAGAAAAACCTAAAGGTAAACCTAAAATAAACTTAACCTAAACCATAAACTAAATAAAATAAAATAAACTAAAAATTAACCTAATCCTCAACTTAAAAATAAAACTTAAAAATAAACTTATAAAGAAACCCTAAAACCTAAACCTAAAAAAATAAAATATAAACCTAAACTTAAACCTAAAAATAAATAATAAAATAAAGAAAATAAATAAAAATTAACCAAATAAGCTAAAAAAACCCAAAACATTGAACCGTAAACCCTAAAAATCCTAAACCCTAAACCTAAAGCTAAACTAAAACTAACTATAAACCAAAAACCTAAACTAATAATCCTAAACGCTAAACTAACTAAAATAAAATCAAAATAAATAAATAAATAAAACCTAACCCTAAACACTAAACTAACCCTAAATAAACCTACAAATAAACTAAACCCTAAACCTAAAACCTAAACCTAATACCCTAAACATACAACCTAAACTAAAATCAAATCTAAAATCCTAAACACTAAATAAAACCCTAAATCCTAAACTAAATCAAAACCCTAAACCCTAAACACTAAACCTAAACCTAAACCTAACTATAATAAACCTTAAACTAAACTAATCTTAAACCCTAAACTATAAACACTAAAACCTTAAACCTACTAAAACATAAACTTTAAACTCTAAACTTAAACCCTAAACTAAACTAAACTAACCTAAATCATAAAAATAAACCTAAAACCTAAACTAAAAACTTAAACCTAAAACCCTATAAAAAACTAAATAAACTAAAAATAAGTCTAAACTAAAACCCTAAACCTAAATCTAAATAAACTAAGATAAATAATCCTAAACTAAACTCTAAAATTAAACCCAAAACTAAACCTAATCTAAACATTAAACTATAAACCTAAACTAAACTTAAACCTAAAACCTAAACCCTAAACTCTAAATAACCTAAACCAAAAAAATAAAACCCTAAACCTAAACTAAACATACCCTAAACCTAACCTAAACTATAATGAAAACCTAAAAAATAAAAACAACTAAATAAACTAGACTAATAAACCTTAAACCCTAAATCTAAAAATAAACCCTAAATCTAACTAAAATAAATCTAAACTTAAACCTAAACTAAAAAAACAACTTAAATAAACCTAAACCCTAAACACTAAATAAAAAATATAAACTAAATCAAACCTAAAATAAACTAAACTAAATCTTAAAACCTAAATAAAACAAAAATTAAAAATAAAATAAAATAAAAAAACTAAACCCTAAACTAACCTAAATAAACCTAAACCTAAATAAAATAAAATACTAAATAAACCTAAACTAAATAAATAAACCCTAAAAACCTAAATAATAAAATAAAATAAACTAAACTAAAACCTAAACCTAAACCAAAATTTAAACCCTAAACCTAAACCTAACCCTAAACCTAAAGTTTAAAACCTAACCTAACTATAAACTAACTAAATAAACTAAAATAAACCCTAAACCTAAAAAAAAATAAATAAAACACTAAAAAAACTAAACCCTAAAGAAACTAAAGTAAACCTAAACCTAAACTAAACTTAAATAAACTAAATAAGAACCCTAAATAAAACCTAAACTTTAAAACTATAAACCTAAAGTTAAAATAAACTAACACTAAACCTGTAACTTAAAAACTAAACTCTAAAATAAATAACTTAAACCTGCTAATTTAACTAAACTCTAAACACTAAAACCTAAATAAACCTAAATCATAAACCCTAAACCCTAAACCTAAACCTATCCTAACCTTAAACCCTAAAATATAAAATTAACTAAAACCCTAAAAACTAAACTAACCCTAAACCTAAACCTAAAATAAACTAACCCTAAACCTAAACCTAAACCCTAAACCTAAACCCAAAACCCTAAACACTGAACCCTAAACCCTAAACCATAACCCTAAACCCTAAACTATAAACCTAAACCCTAAACCCAAAACCTATAAAAACCTAATCTAAACCCTAAACCAAAACTAAAATAAAAAACTAAATAAATCCTAAACCTAATAAAAAAAAAATAATAAAATAAAATTAAAATCTAAACTAAAACTTAAACTTAAACCCAAAAAATAAATAAAATAAATTAAAAATAAGCTAAAATAAAATAAATAAAAACCTAAACTAAACTAAAAAAAATAAAAAATAAAAAAAACCTAAAAAAAAAACTAACATAAAATAAAAATATAATAAACCTAAAATAAATAAAATAAAAAAATAAATAAAACCTAAACATAAAAGATAAACCTTAAAAAACCCTAAACCTAAATAAAAAAATAAATTAAATAAAATAAATTTAAACTAAATAAACTAAAATAAAACCTAAACCTAAATAAACTTAACCTAAACCATAAAACTAAATAAAATAAAATAAACTAAAAATTAACCTAACTCAACTTAAAATAAAACCTAAAAAATAAACTATAAAGAAACCTAAAACCTAAACCTAAAAAAATAAAATATAAAATAAACCTAAACCTAAAAAATAATAAAATAAACAAAATAAATATAACTAAATAAACTAAAACTAAAAAATAAATAAATCTAAATCTAAACCTAATAAACCTAAATTAAAACTATAAAATAAAAAAATAACCTAAACTAAAAAATCCTAAACACTAAACCTAACTAAAAAATAAATTAAATAAAAATAAATAAAACTCTAACTAAAAAAAATAAAAACCTAAAACTCTAAATAAACCCTAAACCTAAAACTCTAAACCCTAATAAACCTACTACCTAAACATAAACCCTAAAATACTAAAAACCTAAACTAAAACCCTAAACCTAAACCTAAACCCTAAACCTAAAAACTTAAACTAAAATAAACCTAAAACCCTAAATTAAACTACCTAAACCTAAACTAACTAAACCTAAAACCTAAAACTAACCTAAACTAAAATTAAAACCTAAACCTAATAAAAAATAAACTAAATCTTAAACCTAAACTAACCTAAAATAAATAAACTAAACCCTAAAACCCTAAACCCTAATAAACCTAAAATAAATACACTAAATCTATACTATAAACCTAAACCTAAACTAAAACTAAAAAATAAACCTAAATTAGATAAAATAAAAACCTAATAAAACTAACCTAAAAATAATCTAAAATTAAACTATAAACCTAAATAAAACCTAAACCTAAACTAAAACCTAAACCTAAACTCTAAAAATTAAATAAAACCTAAAACCCTAAACCTAAAATAAACATATAAATAACCTAAACCTAATAAAAAAACCTAAACCTAAAAAAATAAACCTAAATAAATAACCTAAACCTAAACTAAACCTAAACCCTAAACAAAACTCTAAAATAAACCTAAACTAACCTAAACTAAAATAATAACTAAACCTAAACTAAAATAAATAAATAATAAACCTAAACCTAAACTAAAAAAAACCCTAAACTATAAACCTAAATAAAATAATAAAAAATAAAATAAAATAAAATAAACCTAAAAACCTAAACCTAAATAACTAAATAAAACCTAAAACCTAAATTTTAAAAAAACCTAAACCTAAACTAATAAACCTAAACTATAAACTAAACCTAAACCTAAAATTAAAATAATAAATAAAAACCTAAAATAAAATTAAAATAAATTATAAACCTAAATAAAATAAAAACTATAAATAAAAATAATAAAATAACCTAAAATAAAATAAAATAAAATAAATAAATAAAATAAAATAACTAAATAAATAATAAACTAATAATAATAAACTAATAAAACTATAAACTAAAAAAAATAAATAAAATAAAAACCCTAAACTAAATAAACCTAACTAAACCCTAAACCTAAATAAAACTAAACTCTAAAATATAAAATAAACTAAACCCTAAATACTAAACTTAACCCTAAACCTAAAACTAAACCTAAACAAACTAAACCCTAAATAACCCTAAACCTAAACCCTAAACCTAAAACCCTAAACCTAAACAAAAAAACCCTGCTCTCCCTCTCACTCTCTGTATTTTGCATTCCTCTGTGGATTGACCATTCTTCACTCACTCGCTTTCTCAGCTGAATCGCCCCTCAGAGACGCCCTTGATTAGCAATGGGGAGGCTCGTCTCAATCCCGCCTCCTTCTCGACGCACCGCTTTGTTTCCCGACTCTAGTTTTGGATTCGATTGAACCTGTTAATGAGCCTATTGTTAAATCATTCAAAGATGATTTATCTGTAAGATCTAGCTGAATGCGTTAATCTCATTTTGACATCTTATCGGATTGCCTGAATGTGTTCGTGATGTTGAGAAACTTGCTAAGCCCTTCGAAGCTTTGGTGGGTAAATTCTCCTTAGATGACCTTGATAATATTCACCTTTCTTTCATAGTTTAAAATTATCTGTACTTTCTCTATCTGATCGATCCTCACATTCTTATTCAACTCTCAAATGATTTAGATTACTCTGGTTTTCGCTCATCATTCTTACTTTGTGCATAATTGAAATGCGGCTATTGAAATGGTCGCCTCTTTGATGTCAAAGAGGAATCTCCCATTGTCCCTCTTTGGCTTGTTTTTCCTAACATGCAAATACATTATGTCACTCATCAAGTTTTGTTTGTCGCCTTTTGGTAGGCCTCTCCAAATTGGCCAAGCAACGGCCACTAGATCTAGGCCATCTATCGCTCGTATTCTCGTTGAGATAGACATAAAAAAAAAATATCCCAAAGAGGTTTGGATTGGCTCCAAAAATTTTGGATATAGTCAAAAAGTCAAATTCAAAAAATTTTCCCTTTTGCACTCACCGCAAGATTCACCACGATCACTGAATGCTTTGTGCTTCATCCTAATCTCAGAAAAAATTTACCACAGAATATGAATACCATTAATGGAATTGGGAAAACCACTACTCTAGCATATGTGCCTAAAAATACTCAAAAAGAACCTCTCCTCCCTACACCTCCTACTGATCTATCTAGTGGAAAACACTCTGACCTTGGTACTAAAATAGCCATTGAGGGGTGTGATGATACCAATGGCAATTTACCTAACCTCACCCCTGCTAGTAATAACTGGTTTCCCACGATAGTTCTCTTTCATTTTCATTTAAATCCTACTAAAATCTGAATGGTAGCCTTATATTGACACTAAACAATTTGAATGGGAATCATATAATGGACCAAAACAATGATGACCCTATGGCTAACATATTGAGAAAGATATTTGTATTACAAATGGTGCCGAACTTCCCATCTATTTCCCTTCAGTGATAATCAATTGAACCCAATTTCTCACACTCTATCCATATGGAAGAAGGTGAAATCCTCTTCTAAAACATTGATAGATTCTTCTACTATTCGAACCCAAAATCAATCACTTTTGATGGAGATAATTTGGATTTTGATAGACCCTTTCAAATTGTTAAAATAAAAACCCTACAAAGCAAAATTTTCTAATAATAACCTCACTAGAACCACTCGCTTCTTCTTCCACCCCACACAAGTAATGTGTCATCATTTCTCCTCTCTTTCCTTTCTTTTCCTCTTCCTTTGGTTGTCCCCTTATGATTAATTTTCTTATTTGGAATATCCGGGTTGTGGGTCTCTTCCCGTCCGCAATCGTAGAGAGTCTTTGTCGTTCATAATATCAAGTTACTTGTTCTTATTGAACCTTTCATTAATTCTTCTAAGATTGCTTTTGTCGCTAGATCCCTTGGTTTTCATAATTTCTTCTTCAATCTTAAAATTTGGTGCTTTTGGCACAAGTCCATCACCATTTCCATCATTGATGATCTTGACCAATTGGTTAATGTCAAAATCTCCTTAGGTGACTTATCGCTTTTGGCTCTTTTATCTATGCTTCTTGTAATAGAGTGGTAGGAACATCCTTTGGAATCACTTACATCTTCGCTTCCTCGCTAACCTTCCCCGGTTGGTTGAGGTGATTTCAATACTATCATAGCTAGTTTGGAAAGAAGGGGAGGATGTTCTCCTAACCTTCATTCCATGGAGGACTTCAAATATGATCCTTGATTGCAATCCGATTGACATTGGTTTCACCGGTCTAACTTCACGTGCACAACTCTAGACTTTGGCAGCGTCTTGATAGGACCCTCTTTAATTCTCTTTGGATCAATCAATGGCCTACTACCATTGTTGAGCATTTGAGCAGAACTTTGTCTGACCATGCTCCTCTTTTGATTTCCTTCAAAATCCCCCTAACCCATCTACTCCTCTCCTTTCAAAAATATGTGGACCCAACATAGTGACTTCACCAAGCCTCACTAATTGGATGGCCCCTATTTTCCTGATAATTCTTAAAGGTATGACTCTTTGGCTTAAGCTCAAAAGACTTAAACAAAATCTCAATTGGTGGAACAAACACATTTTTAAAAAACCTTTTCACAAATCTTAAAGCTATGGAACAAGAGGTTTGTTCTCTTGAAGAGGTGCCTCAACCCATCCCAAAAACTTGAGGAGTTGAACATTGCCAAGAATAACTTGGTTAATTATCAAAACATGGAAGAAACCTATTAGCATCAAAAGTCAAGCAAACATATTATGATGGTGACGTAAACACCGTGTATTTTCATGCCATTTGTAATAAATGGAAAGCCTTAAACTCGATTAAGAAAATTAAGAACTCTAATGGTGAATGGATAACCATAACAATGATATTAAGGATCCATACATCATTTCCAAACTTTATTAAATTCTAATCCATTGCTGGGAACTTTATCAAACACCCATCTTATCCCTTCTATGATTAATAGTGAGGATAATCATTTACTCACTATGTGTCCTTCCAAAGAGGAGATTAGTAATACTCTTAAGAACATGAACACTGACTCTGTTGCTGGCCCTGACGGCTATACAACCCACTTCTTTTAGCATTGTTGGCCATTTATTAAAACTGACTTAGTTGATGCTGTTATTGATTTCTTTGATGGCAATCCTATTCCCAAATACTTTTCAAGCACTATTATCCTTATTTCCAAAACTAACACTCAATCTTGCATTTTAGACCCATTAGTCTTTGCACCTTTTTCAAAACTCATTGCTAAATTAATAAATAATAGGCTTAACCCTTTGCTTCCTAAAATCATCTCCCCAAATCAAACTGGTTTTGTTAAACAGCAATATCGGATAATATTCTTCTTGCTCAAGAGTGGTTCATGACATTGATGTCCCTTCTAGAGGAGGCAACATCTTATTCAAACGACATCGCTAAAGCCTTTGACAATCTCTCATGGGATTTTCTTTCAAATCCGAATTTGTTTAGTTTTTTTGATAGTTTTATCCGGATTATAAAAGGTGTATCACTAATGTCCGGTTTTGGTTATCATGAATGGTGAGTCCATAGGTTTCTTTCCTAGCCATGGTTTGAGGCAAGGTGACCCACTATCACCTCTCTTTATCATCGCTATTGAATACCTCACAAGGAGCCTTAACAATCTTTTCGCTAATAATCCTAATATGTCTTTTAAAACTCATGGAGGTTTCCTATTTCTCATCTTAGCTTTGCACATGATTTCATTATCTTCAGAACTTCCCTTCAACATGTTAAAACCATTAAGAACCTCCTAAATGATTTTGGTAAAGTTAGTGGTCTTTTCTTAATGAAGGAAAATGCGCTTTTATTCCTTCAACTAAGATTCCTCCTAATAGACTTAACCAAATATCCGTAATTACTAATTTTAAGCAAAATCAACTCTTAATTACCTTGGGCTCGCTTTTAAAGGCCAAAAAAGATCACACCTTTTGATGATCTAATTCAAAATTTCTAACAAAATTTCGATTTGGGAATTTCATTTACTCTTGGTAGGCTTACCTTGATCAAGAGCACTCTAAATTCCATGCCTATATACCTTCTTCAAACCATTGTGCCTACCAACTCTACCATCAATAGAATTGAGCCTCTTAAACAAATTTTTCTGGGAACCAATACCTCCTCTAAAAGAATGCAATGGTCATCTTGGTCTAAAAGTTGTGGTACTCTTGAAGAGGGAGGTCCGGATGTAAATCCATCAAAGAAGTTATCAATGCCTTCTCCTACAAACTTTGGTGGAATTTTAGGAGTAAAAATAGTCTTTGGGCTAATTTCATGACTTCTAAATATTGCTGGTAAACATCCTCTCATTTGTCCCTTTAAATTGGGTGATTCTCCGTGTGAGAAGACTTTGTTCTATCAAAATTGTAATCCTTAATTTTTTGGGGCATAAACTCGCAATTCCTTCTTTTGGCAAGACAACTGAGTGGTTGTGGATCCATTGATGACTTACTCTACACTCACCACTTCCGCTATTAGAGTTAATTCATTAAAAAACCTCAAGTGGAACACTAGTAAGATTATCGATTCTATTCCTTCCACTTTCTTAAATATGATTACTAATATTCCTATCACTCCTAACAATCATGATCATTATCTTTAAGCTATCTCATAATGGGGATTTCAACCTTAAAAAATGTGTGGCTTCATAAAGACACTCGATTCTTCTATTGTGTTCTCCAAAATTTGGAATAACAATATCCCTCTTCTTACTGTTTCTAACTTGGCGTATCCTAAAAAACTTTATTCCTATTGATTCTTTGTTGTGGGGTAAAGGGTTTTATTTACCCTCTAAATGTCAATGTTGTTCTCATATTGAGAATGTTAACCATATTTTTGTTAATGGCTATTTCTAAAATTTGGATTTGGTATGACATCTATTCAACACTCAATTTTAATTGTTCTTTACTTTATATCAACTTCTTGAAGTTTACTTGACAATGCAATTAAAGGTCATATTAAAATCATAATCGCCATTACTCTTATTTGGTTCATATGGATGGACCAAATGAAGCTAAACATCATGGGATTCGTATGAATCACATGAGGATTATTGCTAGAACTAAAAACAAAATTTGTGACTTGTTTAAAGCCAATTTAATTCATCACAAACATTTTAAAGGCTATAAATTTGTAGCCAATAAACTGGGCCTCAACCTTCCAGACTAGCCTTACTATCAAAATGATAGAATGGTTTTTGGAAAAACCTCTTGATCATATTATTAAAATTAATACCGATGGCTCTCTCTCATAATGGCTCTTGTGGAGGCATTTTCGTGATTCTAAGGGTATAGTCCTATGTGCATTTGCTTATCCCCTTATTTCCAAAGATCGCCCTTATATCGAGCTTATGGCACATAAAGCTCAAAATTTGTCTTCAAAATGGTGGCTCAATATTTGGATAGAGGTGGACGCTCTTCTACCGATTGACCTTTTGACTTCTACCAATATGAGCAATGCTTGTTTGTACTACCTCAAGCAAACTAGGGCTCTTCTCTCTCAACCTAATTTTACCATCACTCATGTTTGGAATGAAGGCTGCCGACCTTGCAAAATCTGGCAGATTAGACAATATCATCTTCTTTGATCAATTTACATTACCCAAATACTTGCTCTGGTTAACTTGGATAATTCTGCTTCCTTACCTCTTAATCTCCTCTTCACCTCCCTTTTTTTTCTGTTTTTCCTTGTGCTTTATGGATACTCCATATCATTGTTGTCATGCTTTTGCCATGACTTGTCCTTTACCCCTTCTCCTTTAGTTTGAAGATTCCTATTTTTGGCATTTACAATATTATGGGGCAGATGTTGAACTATATGTACATCAATCTATTGAATTGGAACCCAGTTGAGCCTTGTGTTACCTGTTACTATTTCTTGTTGGCTACTCCTTTTGGTTCTTACTGTTTACCCTCTTTGCTTTCTTCGCTCTTGTTGTTAACATTTGAGTTATGTTTCTACAATTATTTTCACCCTTCATGCTTTGATGAGATCATGAATATCTCAAGACCATTCTACTTCGCTTATATTGACCAATGGTATATCCTATATGCCTATGACATGACTATCAATATCCTTGGCAATACTAGCTTAATGTGACAAAGCAACTTAATTTAACCTGTTGCTCTTAAGATGCTATTGAGCACCTATTGGTTGCAATTTTCTTTATTGTGTTATTTTGATGAATATCCCATGGCTACACTAATATCTCATCAGAAAGGAATTGTGTTATTTTTTTCAATATTTGTCTTCGTTGTTTTGCTTTCCATGATCGAGGTTTGAGTTTTCAAGGGACTATCATTGTGCATCTGTGAGGTTATGAGTGTTAACAATAAAATGTCCATACCGCTATTTTGAATGTATTTTTCCATAAAACTTCTTTATTTTCTTTTGGTTTTGATGCTAACACTGGATGTTGTTGCTTTTGTTTCGTTTCTCCCATCCTATGCTATGATTGGAATATGCACAACTTGAAGCTCATTTCTTTGTTATGCTTGGAATTAATAAATGTTTTATCTTATATGCACAATTGGGTTATTGATCTACCCACCGGTTATTATCATTATCCTGCTTGGATTATGGTAACTAAGCATCATAATCGACCATTTCCTAATGTCACTTAGGATAGGCTTATGGTGGGGAGCCATTCATTATCTATCCTTTCCTTTATCTATATATGTTTATGGGTGTACTCTTGCCCAGCTTGTCAGTTTTAAATGCCTTGTTTGTTGGCTCTTCTGGATTAATACTCATCTTACTGCCCCTAGGGTTTTGGATTATTTTGTTCAGCAAGTCTCTATTGATGTTGCTGATTTCTTGGTAGATTTTGCTTTAAACCCCCTTATTGTTTTATTTTATGTTTATCATTGCAAGTCATTGGTCTACTTATTCTGTTGCTGTTTTCTTCACCTTTATTCTGTCAAACTTGTATCTATTGCTCTGATTATACCGGATGAATGGAATTATGGCAAGCTATGGTTTTCTTTTGGTTGTTTCATCTTGGAGATTTATGCCTTGTTGTATCTTGACACCTCAATTGGCTCCATCTTTTGTTGGTTGTAGATTTTAGGGTCTTATGCTCGCTTTTTCGACATTCTTCATGGTGATGGTTTTGGTGATTTTGTCATTGTTCTCATAACTATTTTATGCTTTATTTATTTGGTTATCTACTATTGTCAAGAGATTGAGGAGTATTAGGCCAATTTGTGTCTTTTCCTAGCTTGGATGTTGTAAGCTATTTTAATTCTAATGTTGAGACCCATCTCAATCTTGTGATTCTTTGAATGGTGGGTTCAAATGTTGCATTATTGGGTTTTGGCTCAATGCTCATATCTCCTATTTGATTTCATTGTTGTCCTTATTTCTATCTAGTTTATAGTTGGTGCACTTCGATGTCAATTAAGAGAGATATTATGGTTTAGTCCCTTCCTTTCTTGGATGTTGTTGCCTTTGTTGTCATTTTGGTTGACCGATTGATTATCTCTGGTCAACGCTACTATTAGCTCTTTAACTATTTTTATTGCTAATTTTAGTTGGTTGCAATCCATTTCTGTGTTGCTTTGCCTTTTGCCTTCTTTTCGATTGTGATATTATCTCAATTGTGTTTATGGTGAATTTACCCATTTCCTTGAGCTATGCTATGTTGCCTTTTGTCTTGTTTTGCTGATTGATCCGATTATCTAAATTATAGTAACACGCTATTGAGCCTTTAACTATTTTACTAGTGCTTTGCTTTGGGGCTACTTTTAGTTGGTTGTAGTCCACTTCCTGTGTTGAGCTATGCTATCTTCCTTTACTATTGCTTTTCTCCAAAATATTAATAAGGGGGTTTGTTTCCTGGACTATTTCATACCCTGAAAGCTTCATTTGTATATCATATGATTGGGATGGTGTTAATTATAGCTCATTGACTTGATTAGCAATTTCACCAAGTCTCCGCAATTTTCTTGTGGAGGGATTGTATCTTGGATTGCTTTCTTTCTTGAAATGGCTATTGATGAGACTCGCTAAGATGGCTCACTCTCTTATGTTTATGTATTCTCATGTCAAGATGCATATATTGATATTTTTCTTGAATGAGACTCATCCTTCATTTTTACCAATTTATATTTAGATAGATATCTGCTTGTGTGTAAAGCTCACAAGAATATCAACAACCTGGTGCTACCTTCTCAGTTTGTTATTATGATCGTGATGATCTCCCCCATTGGTAGTAGCTCATGTGATGTAACCCTTTTGCTGAAGTTTGGATGCTCATACTTGCATCTGCCCCAACAGGATGTGATTGAGCCTGAGCCTTCTCTATCACAATTCCTTACTATCATACTCATATTATATTGTTTTCTTCAAACTTTTTGTCTGTATTACCTTAACTGTCCTAATCTCTCTTATTATAACTTTGCGTGTGATTCTCTCCTTCTTTTGCTCTGCCCTATTATCATGCATTCCCACATCCTCGAGCATTGGCTTTTCTTATTTTAACTTATTATGTTAACCATCTTTATCATTTGATTGTTTTTTGCTTTCTTTTACACTTTGGATGCACTTAGATAGGGATTTACCTTAGGTCGATGTAGCTCTTGAGCAAGTAGTTGAGTTTATCCCCATTTAAGGACCTTGTAACCCTCCTTTTGTGGCAATAAAATACCCCTACATGGGGCTTCCCTAAAAAAAAAAAAAATCCTAAAAACTAAACCCTAAACCCTAAACCATAACCCTAAACCCTAAACCATAACACCATAAACCCTAAAACCCAAAACCTTATACCCAAAACCTAATCCCCAAACCCAAACCTAAACCCTAAACTAAACAAAAAAACAAAATAAATCTAAACCTATAAAAGAAAATAATAAAATAAAATTAAAATCTAAACTAAAACTAAACTTAAACCTAAAAATAAAATAAAATAAATGAGTAAAATAAAAAAATAAAATAAATAAAACCTAAACTAAACTAAAAAAAAAATAAATCCAAAATAAAAAAACCAAAAAAAAAACTAAAAAATAAAAAATATAATAAACCTAAATAAAATAAAATAAAAAATAAATAAAAGCTAAACATAAAGATAAACCTAAAAAAACCTAAACCTAAATAAAGAAAATAAATAAATAAAATAAATTTAAACCAAATAAACTAAACTAAAATAAAAAACCTAAATAAACCTAAAATAAACTAACCTAAACCTAAACTAAATAAAATAAAATAAATTAAAATTAACCTAATCCTAACTAAAATAAAACCTAAAAAATAAACTTATAAAGAAACCCTAAACCTAAACCTAAAAAATATAATAAACCTAAACTATAAATAATAAATAAAAAATAAATAAATAATTAACTAAATAAACTAAAAAATAAAATAAATAAAAATAAATCCTAAACCCTAACTTAAACCTAAACCCTAAAACTAACTATAAACTAAAAAACCTAAACCTAAACTAAACACTAAACTTAAAAATAAAATCAAAAAATAAATAAATAAATAAAATAACCCTAAACACTAAACTAATCCTAAACCTAAACTAATAAAAACCTAAAACCTAAACTAAAAACCTACTACCTAAAATAAACCTAAAATAAAACCTAAATAAAACCCTAAAATACTAAAACCTAAACCTAAACCTAAATAACTAAATCTAAACTAAAATAAAAACCCTAAACCTAAACTAAATAAACCCTAAAATAACCATAAAACCCTAAACTAAACCTAAAAACCTAAACCTAAAATATAAAAATTAAACCTAAACTACTAAAAAACTAAACTAAACCTAAACAAAACCTAAAACTCTAAACTAAATCATAAACCTTAAACCCTAAAAAACCCTAAACCTAAAACCTAAACCTAAAACCCTAAAACTAACTAAACCTAAACTATAAAACCTAAACCTAAATAAACTTAAACCTAAATCTTAAACCCTAAACTAAAAGATAAAATAATCCTAAACCCTAAACTATAAAATATAACCTAAACTAAACTAAGTCTTAAATATTAAACTATAAACCCTAAATAAACCTACCTAAACTTAAAACTTAAACCTAAACTCTAAACTAACCAAACTAAAACTATAAAACCCTAAACCTAAAACCCTAAACTCCTAAACCCAAATAACTAAACTATATAAACTAAAACCTAAACCTAACTAAACTAAACCCTAAATACTAACCCTAAACCTAAAACCTAAAAAACTAAAACCCTAAATCTAAGCCTAAGTCTAATAAAACTAAACTAAACGCTAAACCTAAACCAAAACCCTAACCCTAACCCTAAAGCCTAAAACCCTAAACCCTAAACCCTAAAACTTTAAACCCTAAATCTTTAAACCTGAACCCTAAAAACCCAAAACACAAAAAACTAATCCCTAAACCTAAAACCTAAAAACTCGAAACCCTAAAGCTTAAACACTAAACCCTAAACCGTAAATCCCAAAACCCTAATGCTAAACCCTAAACCCTAAAACCCTAAACCCTAAAATGTAAACCTAAACCTAAACCTAAAACCCTAAACCTAAACCTAACCCTAAAAATCTAAAAACCTCAAACTAAATAAACCTAAAATAAAATAAATAAATATGTTAAACCTAAATAAAATATATAAATAAAATAAAATAAAAAAACTAAAACTAAACTAAACTTAAACCTCAAAATAAAATAAAATAAAAAATGAAAAAAAGAAAATAAAATAAATAAAATCTTAAATTAAACTAAAAGATAAAATAATCGTAGGAATAAAAACCAAAATAAAATAAAATAAATAAAACTAAATATAATCCTAAACTTAAAAAAAATAATAAAATAAAACTTAAAATAAATAAAAAATAAAATCTAAACCTAAACTAAGAAAATAACCTAAACCTAAACTAAAATAAAAAAAGCCTAAACCTAAACCTAAAATTAACAAAACCTAAACTAAATAAAATAAAAAAAAACTAAAATTAAACTTTAACATAAACTAAAAAATAAAACGTAAAAATAAAACTAAAATAAAAACCTAAAACTCAAACTTAAAAAAATAAAATAAAAACCTACCTAAACCTAAAAAAAAAAATAAAAAATAAACCTAAACCTAAAAAAACTAAAATAAAAAAAATAAACTTAACTAAAATAAACCTAAAATAAAAAAAACCAAAATAAATAAACCTAAAGTAAATAAAATAAATAAACTAAATAACAAACCTAAATAAAAAATAAAAGATAAAGTAAACTAAAATAAATAAAAATAAACTACATATACTAAATAAACCAAAACCTACCGATTTACTTAATTTCAAAAAAAAACTTAAACTCTAATTCCTAAACCCTAAACTCTAAACCCTAAACATTAAACCTATAACCCTTAACCTATAATTTTAAACCTACAACCCTAAATAGTAAACCCTAAACCCAGAAAACTAAAAGCATAATCCCTAAAACCCTAAACCCTAAACACTAAACCCTAAAACCCAAACCTTAAACCCTAAACTCCAAACCCTAAACCTAAACCTAAAGTAATTAAATAAATTAAAAAAAATAAATCTAAACATTAAAACCTAATAAACCTAAACATAAACCAAAATAAGAATAACCTTAATGTGAACATCATTGTCAACTCTCCCTAGATCCTGAGGTGGAGGCAAAATAAAATCTAATGGTTGTGGGGATCTGAGGTCGGTGGATATGGAGGTGGTAAAATAAGATGGTAAGGCAGAAAAAGGAGGTTAAACTGTGGTAAAGAATATATGATGGTTGATAAAGAAGCCTAAAACTAAAAACTATAAATGGACATTCATGCTATCTAACTATGTCATAAAAAAAATTCTAGTTATCAAAGGTTTTCGATTAGCTCTATGCATGCTCATTATTTATCTATGTTGTCACTTGTGTCTTAGAAAAATTGGTGACTTACTTGGTTGATGAAATCAAAAAGAAGAAATTTTGAATTTGAATTTATTCTCTGTTTAAAAAAAAACCAAAAACCCTAAACTAAAAAAAAAACCTAAACCCTAAACTAAAAAAAAACCTACACCATTAATAAAAATAAAAAAACCTAAACCTACACTAAAATAAACTAAACTCAATTAAATAAAACCTAAACCTAAACTTAAAATAAACTAAAATAAAAATAAACCTAAACCTAAACTAAAAAATATAACCTAAAAATGAATCTAAAATAAAAACCTAAAACCTAAACCTAAACATAAACCTAAAAATAAAAAATAAAACCAAAACCTAAATAATATAATAAAAATAAAACATAACTAAAAAATAAATAAAAACATAAACCTAAACCTAAACCTAAAAAATAAACTAAAATAAAAAAACCTAAACTAAAATAAATAAACTAAACTAAATAAAAATAAAAAATAAAATTAAGTAAAATAAATTAAAAATAAACTAAAAAACTAAATAAATAACTACCTACTTAAAAAAAACTCTAAACAATAAATCGTAAACACTAAACCCTAAATAAAAAAATAAAAATAAAAAAATAAAAAATAAAATAAAAAAAACCCTAACCTTAAACCTAACCCTACAACCCTAAACCTGAAACCCTAAAACACTAAATCTTAAACCCTAAACCCTAAACCTAAACCCTAAATAAAAAAATAAAATTAAAAAATAAAAAATAAAATAAAAAACCCTAACCCTAAACCATAAAACTAACCTAAACCTAAACCTAACTTAAACTAAACTAAAAAAACTTAAACTAACTAAACCTAACCTAAAACCTAAACTAAAACCTAACTAAACTAAATAAACTAAACCAAAATTAAACTCTAAAAAGTTTAAACCTAAATAAACCCTAAACCTAAAACCTAAAGTAAACTAACTCTAACTATAAACCTACACTAAACCTTAAACCTAAAAAACTATAAACTACAACAAACCTAAACTAACCTAAACACTAAAAAAAAAAACTAAATTTAAACCCTAAAAACTAAAAACCTAAACCTAAACCTAAAATAAAACTAAACCTAAAATCATAAACCTAAAGAAATAACCCAATATAAATAAATAATAACCTAAACCCTAAATCCTAAACCCTAAACTTAAACACTAAAACCTAAACTAAAACCCTAAATAAAACCTATATAAACACTAAACCTAAACCCTAAACCCTAAACCTAACCCTAACCTTAAACCCTAAAATATAAAATTGAACTCTAAAACCCTAAACACTAAACCCTAGAGTAACCTGAAACCCTAAACACTAAAAGCCCTTATCCCTAAAGCTTAAACCCTAAACCCTAAACTAACCCTAAACCCTAAGATAACCCTAAACCCTAAAGCCTAAAACCTTAAACCCTAAATCCTAAATACTAAACCCTAAACCCTAAACCCTAACCCTAATTCCTAAACTAGAACACCATAAACCCTAAAACCCAAACCTTATAAAAAACCTACCTAAACCCTAAAACCTTAAATCATAAAATCCTAAACATAAATTAAATAAAACCTAAACCTACACAAAATAAAATAATAAAATAAAATTAAAATCTAAACTAAAACTTAAACTTAAATCTAAAAATAAAATAAAATAAATTAGTAGAAATAAACTAAAATAAAAAAAATATAAACCTAAACTAATCTAAAACTAAAATAAATCTATGAATAAAAAACCTAATAAAATAAAATAAACTTAAAATAAAAATAAAATAAACCTAAAATAAAATAAAATAAAAATTAAATAAAACCTAAACTTAAAATATAAACCATAAAAGAACCCTAAACCTAAAATAAATAAAATAAATAAAACTAAACTAAAATAAATAAAACCTCAATGTAAACCTAAAATAAATTAAACCTAAACCCTAAATTAAATAAAATAAAATAAACTAAAATTAACATAAACCTAAACAAAAAAAATAAACCTAAAATAAACTTAAAATGAAACCTAAACTAAACCTAAAAGAAAAATATAAACCTAAACCTAAACCTAAAAATAAATAATTAAATAAAAATAAATAAATAAAAAATAAACTAAAACCATAAACATAACTAAACCCTAAATCAAAATAAACTAAACCCTAAACCTTAAACCCTAAACTAATCATAAACCCAAACTCTAAACCTAAACACTAAAAAATCCAAAACTAAACTAACTAAAATAATAAAATCAAAAAAAATTATAAAACCTAACCTAAAACTAACCTAAACTAAATCTAAACCTAAACCTAAACCCTAAACCCTAAACCTACCTAAACTAAACCCTAAACTAAAACTAAACCCTAAAACCCTAAACGCTATACCCTAAACCCTAAACTAAAAACTAAACTAAAACCCTAAACCCTAAAACTCTAAAAACTAAACTAACCTAATAAACTAACTAACTAAATTTTAAAAAAAACTAAAACCTAAAGATAAACTAAAAACCTAAACTTAAACTTATAAATACTAAACTAAACCTAAACTAAAACCTAAACTTAAAATACTAAACTAAAACCTAATCCCTAAACAAACCCTAAACCCTAAACTAAAAACTAAACCCTAACCAACTAAACTAAAACTTAAACTCTAAACTAAACCTAACCCTAAACTTAAACTAAAGAAACCTAAAACTAAACTAAACCTAAAAACCTAAACCCTAAATCTAAAACCCTAAACCTAAACATTAAACCTAAACCCTAAAGAAATAAAACCTAAACCTAAATAAAACCTAAACCCTAAACTAAAACTTAAAAAAAACCTAAACATAAACTAAATAAAACCTAAACTAATAAAATAAATAATAAAATAAAATTCAAACCTAAACTAAAACTTAAAACCTAAAAATAAAATAAAATAAACTAGTACAAAAAAACTAAAATAAAATAAATAAAAACCTAAGCTAAACTAAAAAAAAATCCAAGAATAAAAAACCTAAATAATATAAAAACTAAACATAAAATAAAAATAAAATAAACCTAAAATAAAATAAAATTAAAACAAAATAAAAACCTAACCCTAAAAAAATAAACCTTAAAATAAAAATCCTTAAATAAAAAAACCTAAACCTAAAATAAAAAATTAAAAAATATAAATAAAACTAAACAAAAATAAATAAAACATAAACATAAACCTAAAATAAACTAAACCTAACCAATAAACTAAATAAAATAAAATTAACTAAAAATAAACCTAAACCTAAATTAAGAAATAAAACCTAAAAATAAACCTAAAATTAAAACCTAAAACCTAAACCTAAAATAGTAAAATAAAAGCCTAAACCTAAACCTAAAAAATAAAATTAAATGAAAACTAACCTAAAAAATAAACATAAATGTAAATCTACACTAAAAATAAAAATAAAAATAAAAAATAAACCTAAATAAAAAATAAAAAATAAAATAAGCTAAAAACACTAAATAAACCTAAACCTACTAGTTTACTTAATTTAAAAAAAAAACACTAAATCCTAAACCCTAAACCCTAAACCCTAAACCCTAAACCCTAAATCCTAAACCCTAAACCCTAAACCCTTAACCATAACACTAACCTTAAACCCTAAATACTAATCCTAAAAACCATAAACCTTATACCCTAAATCCTAAACCCTAACCCTAACCCTAAACCTAAACTAACCTTAATAAAATAAAACCCTAAAAATAAACCCTAAACCTAAACCTAAAAATAACCCTAAATAAAACCCTACACCTAAACCTAAACCCTAAACTAAGCTAAACCCTAAACTAAAACCTAAACCTATAATCCTAAACTAACTAAAATCAGATTTGAAAATAATCTAAACCTAAACCCTAAACTAAACCCTAAACTAAAACCCTAAAAAATAAACTATAAACCCTAAACTCTAAATATACCTAAAACTAAACTAAAACTAACCTAAAACTAAACTAAACCCTAAACTAAAATAAACTATAAACCTAAACCTAAAACTAAACTAGTAAACCTAACTAAATAAACCTAACTATAAACTATAAACCAACTAAACCTAAATTCTAAACTTAAGTTTTAAACTAAACCTAAAGTTTAAACCTAAACCTAAACCCTAACTTAACCCTAAACCTAAACCTAAACCTAAACCTTAAAACCTTAAACTCTAAAACCTAAACCCTTATCCCTAAACCTAAAACTAAAACCCTAAACCTAAACCCAAAACCTAAAACCCAAAACCCTAAAGCTTAAACACTAAACCCTAAACCCTAAACCCTAACACTAAACCCTAAACCCTAAAACCATAAACCATAAAACTATAAACCCTAAACCTTAAACCATAAACCCTAAATGCTAAACCTTAAACCCTAAAAATCTAAAAACCTAAGCCTAAACTAAATAAACCTTAAAATAAAATAAATAAATATGCTAAACCTAAATAAAATAAAAAAACTTAAACTAAAACCTAAACCTAAACCTCAAAATAAAATAAAATAAAAAAGAAAAAAATGAAAATAAAATAATTAAAATCTTAAATTAAATTAAAAGATAAATAATCCTTGGAATAAAAAAACTAAATAAAATAAAAAACTAAATAAAATAAAAATAAAATAATATAAAATAAAATAAATAAAAAACTAAATATTAATCTAAACTTAAAATATAAAAATAAAACTTAAAAAATAAGTAAAAATAAAAACTAAACTTTAAACTAAGAAAAAAATATAAACCTAAAATAAAAATAAAATAAACTTAAACCTAAACTAAAGTAACCTATATTAAAACAAATAAAACCTAAACCTAAACCTAAAAGTAACTAATCCTAAACTAAATAAAATAAAATAAAACTTTAATTAAACTTAAACATAAACTAAAAAATCAAATGTAAAAATAAAACTAAAATAAAAACCTAAAACTTAAACCTAAAAAAATAAAATAAAAACCTACACCTAAAACTAAACCTAAACCTAAAAAATAAACTAAAATAAGAAACTTAAACTAAAATAAATGAACCTAAAGTAAATAAAATAAACTAAATAAAACTAAACAATAAACCTAAATAAAAATAAAAGATAAAGTGAACTAAAATAAATAAAAGATAAACTAAATATACTAAATAAACCTAAACCTACTCATTTACTTAATTTAAAAAAATATAGATACTCTAAATCCTAAACCCTAAACCCTAAACCCTAAACATTAAACCCATAACCCTTAACCTACAACCCTAAACCCTAAACCCTAAATCATAACCCTAAACCTTAAACACTAAATCCTAACCCTAAACCCTAAACCCTAAACCCCAAATCCTAAACCTAAATCTGAAGTAACTAAATAAATTAAAAAATAAATCTAAACACTAAAACCTAATAAACCTAAATATAAACCAAAATCCTAAGAATAAACCTAAGGAGGAACATCATAACTAGGCTGCCTAGATCTGAGGTGGAGGTGAAGAAAAAATTATAGGTTCGGTTGATATGGAGGTAATAGTAGTGATTAAAAAAAATAACGAGGTTAAAGCCGTGGTGGTGGCTAAGATATCTATGATGGTTGATCTTGCTAGAGAGGCCAAGGTGGTTCATGGGAATTGGAGAAACTAAAGAACTATCTATGGAACTATGTCATTATAGTAGAATTCTAGTTATCAATGGTTTTGATTTGCTCTTTCATTTTTGATCTATGTCATCACTTATGTCTTAAAATATTGTGTTACTTGGTTGATGAAATCAAAAGAAGAAATTTTGAACCTAATTTGTTCTCTATTAAAAAATTAAAACCCTAAACCCTAAACAAAAAAAATAAACCTAAACCCTAAACTAAAAAAAACCTACACCATTAATAAAAATAAAATAAACCTAAACGTACACTAAAATAAACTAAACTATATTAAATAAAACCTAAACTTAAAATAAACTAAACCTAAACGTAAACCTAAACAAAATAAAATAAACTAAACTAAAATAAACCTTAACTAAACTAAAAAATAAAACCTAAAAATAAACCTAAAATAAAAAAACTAAAACCTAAACCAAAAAAAATAAAATAAAACTTAAATATAAACCTAAAATTTAAATAAAACTTAAACCTATAAAATAAAATAAAAATAAAACTAAACTAAAAAATAAACATAAACCTAACCTAAACCAAAAAAATAAACTAAAATAAAAAACCTAAACTAAAATAAATAGAAATAAAATAAATAAAATAAACTAAACAAAAAATAAAAAAAATAAAATAAAAGAAATAAAAATAAACTAAAACTAAATAAACCTAAACCTACTTAATTTTAAAAAAAAAACTCTAAACTAACCCTAAACCTTAAACCTAAACCTCCTAAACCCTAAACTTAAACTAACCTAAAAAATAAACTTAAAATAAATAAACCCTAAACCTAAACCCTAAACCCTAACTAAACCTAAAAAACCTAAACTTAAACTAACCTAAACTCCTAAATAAACTAAACTAAACTAAAACAACTAACCCTAACTAATCCTAACCCTAACTAAACTTAAACCAAAAATTAAACTAAACTTTAAACCCAAAAACCTAAACCTAACTAACCCTAACTTAAACCCTAAATCTAAACCCTAAACTAACTAAACCTAATAACCATAAACCATAAAAAACCTAAACTTAAACTAAACCCTAAACCCTAAACTAACTAAATAACCTAAAACTAAACCCTAAACTAAACTAACTAAAAACTAAACCCTAAATTAAAAAATAAAACCAAACCTAAATCATAAACCCTAAACTAACCCTAAACCTAAAAATAAAAAACTAACTAAAATCTAAACTAAAACTAAATAAAAAAAACCTAAAATAAAAAAAACTAAACCCAAACTAAACCCTAAACCAAAAAACCTAAACCCTAAACAAAACCATATAAACCATAAACCCTAAAACAAAACCTAAAATCTAAAACCCAAATCTAAACCTAAAATCTAAAAAACCTAAACCTAAACTAAATTAAACCTAAAATAAATAAAATTAAAACATAAATTAAAATAAACTAAATTAAAATAAAATAAATTAGTAAATAAAATAAAATAAAAAAAATAAAACCTAAACTAAACTAAAATAAAATAACTAATAAAACCTAAATAAATAAAATAAACTTAAAATAAAAAAAATAAAAAATAAAATAAAATAAAAAAAATTTTATTAAAACCTAAAACTAAAAAAATAAACCTTAAAATAAAAAAACCCTAAACCTAAAAATACAAAAAAAATAAACAAATATAATAAATTTAACTAAAATAAACTAAAAAATAAATAAAACTTAAAAACCTAAACTAAACCAAAAAAAATAAAAAATAAACTAAAATTAACCTAAAAACTAAAAAAACAAAATAAACTTAAAATTAAAACCTAAAACCTAAAAAAAATATAATCTAAACCTAAAAAAAAAAAATAAATAAAAAAAAAAAAATAAACCTAAAATCTACCTTAAACCTAAACTAACCTAAACCTAAACTAAATTAAACTAAACCTAAACTTAACTAAACCCTAAATCCACCTAAACTAACTAAACCTAAACTATAAACTAAAACCTAAACTAACTAAAACCTAAACTAACTAACCTAAAACTAAAACTTAAACTCTAAACTAAACTAAATAAACTAACCCTAACCAAACTAAAACCTTAAACACTAAACCCTAAACTAACCTAAACCTACTAAACCTCTAAACCTAAACCTAAAACCCTAAACCCTAAACCTAAACATTAAACCCTAAACTAAACCCTAAACCCTAATCCCAAACCCTAAACCACAAAACCATAACCTAAAACCATAAACCTATGCTAAAACCTAAACCCTAAACCCTAAAACCTAAAACCTAAACCTAAACTAAATAAAACAAACTTAAAAATAAAATAATAAAATAAAAACCTAAACTAAACTTAAATAAAACCTAAAATAAAATAAAACAACCTAATATAAAACTAAAAATAAAATAAATAAAACCTTAACTAAAAAAATAAATCTAATAAAAACCTTAAATAAAAAACTAAATGTAAAATAAAAAAATAAACATAAAATAAAATAAAATTAAAATGAAATAAAAACCTAACCCTAAAAAATTAAACATTAAAATAAAAAACCGTAAACTAGAAAAAACCTAAACATAAAATAAAAAATAAACAATATAAAATAAAACTAAACTAAAATAAATAAAACCTAAACATACACGTAGAATAAACTAAACCAAAACCCTAAACTAAATAAAATAAACTAAACTAAAAATAAACCTAAACCTAAACTAAAAAATAAGACCTAAAATAAACCTAAAATGAAAACCTAAAACCTAAACCTAAAAAAAATAAAATAAAACCTAACCTAAAAAAAATAAATAAAATAAAGTAAAATAAATTAAAAATAAACTAAAACTAAATAAACCAAACCCACCTTTAACTTTTTTTTAAAAAAATCCTAAACATTAATCGTAAACCCTAAACCCTAAATCATAAACCTTAAACCCTAAAACCTAAACCCTAAAACTAACCCTAATCACTAAACTCCAAACCCTAAACCCTAAAAAATCTTAAACCCAAAACCCTAAATAAAAAATGAAATAAAAGATAAGATAAAAAATAAAAAAACCCTAACCTTAAAACCTAAACCTTGAAACTAACCATAAACTAAACTAAAATAAACCTATAACCCTAAACCAAACCCTAAACTAAACTAAAACCTTAAACTAAACCCTAAACCCTTAAACCCTAAACCTAAACCTAAACCTAAAACATAAACCTAAACCTACTCCTAAATGAACCCTAAACACTAAAACCCCAAACCTTAAACACTAAACTCCTAAACTCCTAAACTATAACCTAACCCTAACTATAAACCTAAACCTAAACTAAACTAAAACCTAAATCCTAAACTCTAACACTAACTAAACTAAACCAAATACTAAACCTAAAAACCCTAAACTTAAAGTTTAATCATACTAACCCTAAAATATTAAACCTAAATGTTAATTAAACCTAAATGATAAAACCTAAACCCTAAACCTAAAACTTAAACAAATTTTAAACCTAAAACCCTAACTAAATTAAACTCAACCTAAACTATAAACCCTAAACTAACTACCCTAAACCTAAATCTAAACTCTAAAACTTAAACAAAACTATAAACATAACCATAAAAGCCTAAACTCAAGACTAAACTAATCCCTAAACTAAACTCTAAACTAACCTAAACCCTAACCTAAACCTATAACCCAAAACCTAAACCCTAAAAACCCTAAACCTTAAACTCTAAATCTGAAACACTAAACCCTAAACCCTAAACCCTAAACCCTAAAACCTAACCCTAAACACTAAGCCATAAAATCATAAACCCTAAAACCCTAAACCTCATACCTAAAACCATAAACTCTAAACCCTAAAACCCTAAAACCTAAACCTAAACTAAATAAAACCTAAAAATAAAATATATTAAAAAACTTAAACCTAAATAAAATAAAATAATAAAATAAAATTAAAACCTAAACTATAACATAAACCTAAACCTAAAAATTAAATAAAATAAGCTAGTAGAAATTATCTAAAATAAAATAAATAAAAAGCTGAACTAAATTATAAAATAAAATAAATCTAAGAATAAAAAACCTAAATAAAATAATAACTAAATAAAAAATAAAAATAAAATAAACCTAAAATAAAATAAAATAAAAAATAAATAAAAACCTAAACCTAAAAAATAAACCTTAAAATAAAAAAACCCTAAAGTAAAAAAAAACCTAAACCTAAAATAAAAAAAAAACAAACAAAATAAATTAAATTAACCTAAAATAAACTAAAATAAAATAAATAAAACTGAAACATAAACCCAAAATAAACTAAACCTAAACCCTAAACTAAATAAAATAAAATAAACCAAAAATAAACCTAAACCTAAACTAAAAAATAAAACCTAAAAATAAACCTAAAATGAAAACTTAAAACCTAAACTTAAACCTAAATCTAAAAAATAAAATTAAATTAAAACTAACCTATAAAATAAACAAAAATGTAAGCCTACACAAAAAACATAAACTAAAATAAAAAATAAACCTAAATAAAAATAAAAAAAATAAAATAAACTAAAATAAATATAAAATAATATAAATCATCCTAAACCTACTAGTTTACTTAATTTTAAAAAACACTAAATCCTAAGCCTTAAACCCTAAATCCTAAATCTTAAACCCTAAATCCTAAACCCTAAACCCTAAATCCGAAACCCTAAACCCTAAACCCTTAGCCATAAAACTTACCCTAATTCCTAAATCCTAAACTTAAAAAACCCTAAACCCTAAACCTAAATCCTAAACCCT
Source organism: Cymbidium sinense (assembly GCA_021442155.1). Lineage (NCBI taxonomy): Eukaryota > Viridiplantae > Streptophyta > Magnoliopsida > Asparagales > Orchidaceae > Cymbidium > Cymbidium sinense. The sequence continues at coordinate 64,323 of JAKCPB010001820.1, read as the reverse complement.
AACCCTAACCCTAAACCTAAACTCTAAACCCTAATCTTGAACACTAAACCTTAAACCTAAACCTACTCTAATTAACTAAATCCTTAAAATAATAAACCCTAAAGACTAAACCAATAAACCTAAACCTAAACACTAAAACCCTACACCCTAAACCCTAAACTCTAAATCTCCCTAAACTCTAAACCTAAACCCTAAACCTACAACCCTAAACTTACAATCTTGAACCCTAAACCCTAACCCAACCATAAACCCTAAACCCTAAACCATAAACATTAAATCTAAATTCTTAAAACCTAAACCCAAAACCCTAAACCATAAATTCTAAACCCTAAAAAACCCTAAACCCCATCTTCACTCTCCTCCATTTTTTGGGTGCTATGGTAAATTTTGTTTCCCTTATGGAGGTCCATCTCCTTTATGACTTTTCCTGTGGACATTTTAGCTGGTTTTCATTTTGATGGCTTAGCTTGGCTTTGGATTCTTTTTATCATGTTTTGAAATACTCTATGAATGTTTCTAACTCCTTGTGGGTCTCTAGATTAAACCCTTTGCTAGCTTCAAAATCTTTCAAGGATGTTCTTGCTAGTAAGGCCAATTGCACTGGTGAGTCTCTCGAACTTATCTCTACCTCCTTTTGGGGTGTACCCGTGATATTGTGTTCTGATAAAATTATGGAAAGGCTTGCGAACATTGGTGGGTAAATTTTCTTTGTGTTATTCTACTTTGGAGAATATTCATTTGTTTTTTCATAGCATGAAGCACTCTAGTATTTTTTCTACCAAATTGATTGATTCCTGTCATTTCTTGATTCAGCTTTCAAATGATTTATATTATTCTCAAGTTTCTCTTGATGCTTATATTTTTTTCAATTGTTAGATGCGATTGTTGAAATGGATGCCTCCTTTTTATATTAAGGAGGAATCTCCTATTGTTCTAGTTTGGATCTCTCTTCCCAATTTGCATGTTCATTTCATTAATCATGAGTTTTTTTTACTATGGGTGTGTTGTTCGGTCATCCTCTTCAAGTTGATCAGGTGACTACTTCTAACACCAGGACATCTATTGCTTAGATTGTAGTAGAGTTGGATATAACTAAAAAATTTCCAAAGAAAATTTGGCTAGGGTTAGAGAACTATGGATATTTGCAAAAAGTAAATTTTAAGAATTTTCTTATCTTTTATTCCCATTGTAAAATTCATGGTCATGGTGTTTCTGATTGCTTTGTGGTTCATCCTCACCTTAAGAAATCCAAAGCCATGCATAATAACTTGGATCCCATTCTTAAGGTGCCCTCAATTAAACCATAGAAAGTAGTTACAATGGATAGCTTTTTACCTAAAGCTGAGGGTCTTTGTCTTGATCCTCCCATAACTCATTTCGACAATGCTACAGCTCTTAAGCCTGATTAGCCTTTGGATGTCACTCATGTTAATAAAGAGGCAGTACCTTATGATGAGCCTATCAATTTGAATCACACTGATATTAGTAATAATATGGACAATAATATATTTTTGAAACTTATGGATGATGATTCTATCTTGAATGATCCTATTTCTGCTTCTTTGCCACCTATAATTGAAGAAAATGTAATCCTTCATGAGGGCTTGATTGGTGAGTAAACTAAAGATAAAGTTTCTAATCTTGACTTGGGCACTTGTGCTTTAAATGATTCTAATTCTTCTTTTGCTTCTTCATCTAATGTTTAATTGATTTCTAATCAGATTTTGCAACATAATAATGATTTGGAAGAAGGTGAAGTGGCTTGCAATGATGGTTTTAATGTGCAACCTTATTTCAAGCATATCCCTGAACAATTCCTATTTGATGGCGATGCTATGGATTTGATTAATAAATTTCAAACAATTTTTAAAAAGAAAAATAAAACTCCTAAAACTAAATTTCCTAACTTTGCTAGAGTTAGTGCATCTGACTCTTCTACCCAAAAATAAATGGTTTCTTTCTTAATTTGGAATGTGAGAGAGATTGGTACCCTCTCTGTTAGAAATAAAATTAGAATTTTAGTTCATTCTCCTAAAATTTCCTTTTTGGTTATTGGAACCCTTTATTCTTCCTTTTAACATTCCTTATATTACTAGATTGATTAGTTTTGGTAATTTTTTTGCTAATTCAAGCAATAGAATTTAGATTTTTTGCAATAGTCCTTTTGTTTTGCACATTTTGGATGATTTATCCTAGGTTGTGAATGTTAAAATTACTTATGATAACTGGTGTTATTTTGGTTCATTTGTTTATGCTTCTTGTAATACAAATGGTAGACAACTTCTTTGGGAAGATTTTATTAGTTTCTATTCTTCTATTGAAGCTCCTAGGTTTGTGGGTGGGGATTTTAACACTATCTCTTCTTCCTATGAATGGGTTGGTGGTAATGCTTTAAACTTATTTTCAATGGAAGATTTTAATAACATGATCCTTGATTGTTATCTTACTAATATTGGCTTTAGTGGGTCTCAATTTACTTGAAATAATTATAGACTCTGACAAAAGTTAGATCGGGTTTTTTTAACCATTTATGGATTAACCTTCTCCCCAGTACTTCTGTGGAGCACTTAAGCAAAACCCTTTCAGGCCATTCTCCCTTGCTTATCAGTGTGAACTTTAATGTTACTAAACCCTCCTCTCCTATCTCTTTTCACTTTCAAAATATGTGGCTCATGGATGATAGATTTTTTGGATGTTGCTAGTATGAACCTCTCCATAATGATTCTATTTTGGGATGAGGAGATTGTGGTTCAAATTAAAAGACTTAAATAATTCCTTAATTGGTGGAATAAACATTATTTCAAGAACCTTTTTATCCATATCAAAGAAATGGAGAATGTGGTTATAGTTTTGGAAGACACTATTGTTAATGACACTTCTAAAATTCATTTGTTGGCTCAAGCTAAAAATAGGTTAACATTTTATCAAGACATGGAAGAAAAAACTACCTTTGTCGGTCCCAACTTCAGATGTGAAAAGTGGTGGGTTGTTGTAGGTAGTCGATAGCCAATGTAAAACTTGTCAAAATAATCATGACATGAATCCTTTAAATCATTGTGTTAATGCTAGGGCATCCCCTTAAAGCGATGTGTTGTATGGCTTGAATACAGTGAAAAATATGTAAGGGCTGCTGCATCGGTGCTCGGGTGCAGTGTTAAATAAGCAAGGGTTCCCACATTATGGACAAATGCGGGCAAAGAAGTTAGTCCATGAAACTAGAATTAGGTTAGGATCTTGGAATATATGTACTCTTATAGGTAAATTAATTTAATTAATAGATATAATGGTTCATAGAAAAATAAATATTTTATGTGTTCAAGAAACTAAATGAGTTGGGGAGAAGGCTAAGGAGATTATAGTTTAGGTTTTAAACTTTGGTGTAGAAGTCTAACTAGAAATGGTGTAGGTGTGATTATAGATAAAAGTTCAAAAGATAATGTTATAAATATTAGTAGATGTGGAAATAGAATTATAGCTTTAAAGATTATTGTTGATACTAAGATTCTCAATGTTATAAGTGTTTATGCTCCTCAAGTAGGTTTGGATGTGAGTTCAAAAGAAAATTTCTAGAATGAATTAGAGAGATTAATTCAAAAGATACCTCTTGAAGAAAAAGTATTTATTGGAGGAGATTTAAATGGACATGTTGGTAGACTGGTAAAAGATTTTAAAAGTGTTCATGGTGGCTATGGATTTGGAGTGACTAATGAAGAAGGTGAGACTATATTAGATTTTGCCTTAGCATATAATTTTGTAGTTGCTAATACTTTATTTAAGAAAAGAGATGAACATATTATTACTTATAAAAATGGATCTAGTAAAACACAAATTGATTATTTTTTGATAAGAAAATTAGATCGTTTAGATTATAAAGATTGTAAGGTCATTCTAAGTGAAAGTTTAAGTACCCAACATCGATTGTTAATTTTAAATTTTAAGATGAAAGGTTATAAGGAAAAATAAATCAAATTATTATCCTAGGAATAGATGGGGATACTTAAAGAACACAAATAAAAATATTTTTAAGTGCAATCTACAAGAGCTTAGAATTTGGGATGTTCATAAAGAAGCTAATGTTATGTGGGAAAATGTTGCAAGTGAAATTAAGCAAGTTGCTAAAAATGTGCTTGGAGAATCAAAAGGAAAAGCTTCTTTTAATAATAATAGTTGGTGGTGGAGTCAGAGTGTGCAAGAAAAGATAAGAAATAAGAAGCATTATTATAAAACATAGTTTAGATGTAAAAACTTGGAGAACTAGAAAGATATAAAGTGGTGTGTAGAGATTCTAAGAAAGCAATATATGATGCAAAAAATTTAGCTTTTAGTGATTTATATAATAGATTAGATACGAAAGAAGGTGAAATATGTATGTATAAGTTAGCCAATCATAGAGACAGTAGAAGTAAAGACCTAGTTCAAGTGAGGTGTATTAAGGATGAAGATAATAAAGTGCTTTTCATAGAAAAGGATATTAAAAATAGGTGGATGAGATATTTTGATAAACTTTTCAATAAAGGATCTGAAAGTACAATTGATTTTAGAAACCTTAATACCCTAAAAAAAATAGAGAATTTTATTTTTATCATCGTATTAGTAAATCTGAAGTTAGAGAAGCTTTAAAGAAAATGAAATGTGGAAAAGCAGTAGGACCTGATGATATTCTAGTAGAAGTGTGGAAGTGTTTAGGAGATCAAGGAATTTCTTGGCTTACAAATCTTTTTAATGTTATTTTAAAGACTAAAAAGATGCTAGATGAGTGGAGAAAGAGTTTGTTGGTTCCTATGTTTAAGAATAAAGGTGATACACAAGAGTGTGCAAATTATAGAGGAATTAAGTTAATGTGTCATACATTAAAATTATGGGAGAGAGTAATTGAGCATAGGTTACGATGTGATACAAATGTATCTCACAATCAGTTTGGCTTCATGCTAGGTAGATCTACTATGGATGCTATACATTTGTTAAGAGGTTTGATGGAAAAGTATAGAGAAAGTAAGGAGGATTTACATATGATATTTATTGATTTAGAGAAAGCTTATGATAAAGTTTCAAGAGATGTTCTTTGTAGAGTTCTAGAACATAAAGGAGTTAATATTGGTTATATTCAAGTCATAAAGGATATGAATACTAGAGCTATTACTTGTGTCGAAACACATGGAGGATTGATAAAATATTTTCTCATTTCAATTGGATTACATCAAGGTTCAGCTTTAAGCCCTTATCTTTTTTGCTTTAATTATGGATGTTCTTACTAAGAATTTACAGGAAGATGTACCTTGGTGTATGCTTTTTGCTGATGACATTCATCTTGTTGATAAGACTAGAGAGGGAGTCCAAGAGAAACTTGAATTATGGAGGTCAACATTAGAGTCTAATCATTTTCATTTAAGTAGATCTAAAATTGAATATATAAAGCGTAATTTTAGTTGTAGAAGTTCTAATGGTAGTGTTGTGACATTAGGTGAACAAGTTATTAATAAGAGTGAGCGATTCAGATATTTTGGCTCTATTGTTTAAAATGATGGTGAAATGGTTGAAGATGTTATTAATAGAATTCAAGTTGGATGGTTGAAGTGGAGGAATGCATCTGGCCTATTGTGTGATAGAAACATTCCACTTAAACTTAAGGGAAAATTTTATAAGATGGTGGTAAGACCTGCAATGACTTATTGTGCAGAATGTTGGCCAATAAAAGAGAAGCATAAGACTAAGTTAAGTGTTAGATGAGGATTGCTAAGGTGGATGAGTGGCTTTACTCTAGAGATAAAATGCAAAATGAGTATGTTCGAGAAAAAGTTGGAGTAGCTCCGGTGGCAGATAAGATTAGAGAGAGTGGTCGTAGATGGTTTCACCACATAAAGCATCGGTCGTCTGTTGACCCGATTAGAAGAGTAGATGCATTAGATTTTCTTTACGTTAAGAAAGGTAGAGGTAGACCTAAAAAGACTTGGTTAAGATGTATAAAAAATGACCTTAGTATACTTGAATTAAATGAGAATTTGACACATAATAGGACACAATGGAGACAAAGGATTCATGTAGCTGACCCCACTTAGTGGGATAAAGGCTTGTTGTTGTTGTTGTTGTATGAAGGAGACCTATTGGCAAAAAAAGCTTCTATGAAATGAATCTCTGATGGTGATCGTAATACTAAAAATTTTCTTTTCATGGTTAGAAAGAAAAAGGCTCTAAATCACATTCAGAAAATTAAAATTAATGATGGTTTTTGGTGTTCAGATAAAAAGGAGCTTACTGATTATGCTATTTATTTTTATAAAAAGCTTCATAATAAAATTGTTGCTTATGATGAGATTTCTTCACCTGAAGTTATCCATAATCTCATTTCTGATGATAATAACAAGTTGCTTTCTTCTTTGCCTTCTGAGCATGAAATTGCTGACACTTTGCAAAGTATGAATACAGACTCAGTGGCTAGCCCTAATGGTTTTACTACCCTCTTTTTCCAAACATGTTGGATTACCATTAAAGAGGACTTGGTTAAATTTGTTCTTGATTTCTTTAAGGGTAGTACTCTCCCAAATATTTTTCTCCATTATTTTAATTCCTAAAAGGACAATCTTGAAATTTGGAGTGATTTTAGGTGAATTAGCCTTTCCTCTTTTTTAATAAACTTATTTCTAAGATGTTGGCTAAAGGTTGAGTATCTTGCTTCCTAAAATTATCTCCCCTAATCAAACTAGAATTGTTAAAGGGAGATCCATTTCAAATAATGTTCTTTTAGCCCAAGAGATGATCCATGATTTGAATGCCAAAGTTCACAGTGGAAATCAACTTTTTAAGCTTGACATTTCCAAAGCTTATGATAATATTGGTTGGGTTTTCCTATATAAAATCTTGGCTTTATTTGGATTCTCTAATCAATTTATTGCTTTAAGAATGGGATTGAGTATTCTTGGTTTTCTTTGCTCTTCAATGGTGAAGTTCATGGTTTCTTCTCTTCTTCTCATAGGCTAAGCAAGGGACCCTCTCTCTCCCCCTTTTATCTATTCTTTGTGGAATATCTTTCGATGTATTAAGTAGATGTTTAGTAAAATGCTAACATGTACTATAGAAGTGGTGAGTTTCCCATTCTCATCTTTTCTTTGATGATTTTATTATATTTTGGCTCTACTCTTTATATAAAAAGTTGTGTAATTTCTTAACTCTTTTGAGCAGGGAGAGTGGCTTGAATATTAATTCTGATAAAAGTTGTTTTATTACTAGCTCTTCTATTTCCTCACCTAAGATCAATGTTATCAAGAATATTATGGGTTTTTCATATCAAATTCTCCCTATCAAGTATTTGGGTACTCTTTTATATAAAGGAATGAAAAGATCTTCTTTATTTGATGAAGTCATTCAGAAAATAAATAAGAAAACCTCTTTTTAGGAGTTTCATTTACTTTCCTTTGGTGCTAGACTTAATTTCTTGGGGTGTCAATTTTGGTTCCTCTTTCTTTTGGCAAGACAATTGGCTGAGGCAAGGCTCTATTGATTCTTTGCTTAATACTCATTATACTATGTTGCTTAGGATTAATCAATTAATTACTCAGAATAACTAGGATGTGGCTCAATTAAATATCCTTATCCCTAATGTGATAGTTGACAAAATACTAAAAATTTGACCTTTCCCTAATGAACTCAACCAAATTCTCTTTAAAAATTCTTCTTCCAGAGATTTTATTTTTGAGGATGTTTGGCACTTCATCAAATTTAATTATCAAGTTTCTTGGTTTTTACTAAAATCTAGAATATTTGTTCCCCTACTTCATTTTTGGTTTTAACTTGGTGCATTCTGAAGCATTATATCCCTATGGATGCTACTCTTCTGAAAAAAAAGGCTTCCATCTCCCCTCTAAATGCTACTAATGCTATCACATTGAAAATGGATCATGTTTTTGTGAATATTATTCTTTAAAGTGTGGAATTATTATGATAATATTTTTAATACTTTCCATTTTAATGGTTCATTTTCTATTATGCAACTTCTTGAAGCTTGTTTCTCCCATACTTCTAAGGGTCATGTTAAAATTATGTTAGCTACTACTATTCATTGGTATATTTGAATTGAGAGAAATGATGCTAAGCATCATAATAATCCTATAACTATCATCATATTATTATAACAAATATAAAATTATGTCTTTTTTCAAAGCTAATCTTACTTACTCTAGTTTTAAAGGGTGCAAGTCTATGGCCTTCAATTTTGGGATTAACCTTCCTCTAATGTCTCTCTACTAGAAAATTATAATGGATTAAACCTAATTATCACTTCATTAAGGATAACAATGATGGCTCAGTTTATAATGGCTATTTTGGATGTGGTGGGATTTTGAGAGATCATAGTGGCAAGGATATCTCTGCTTTTGCTACCCCTTTATAGCTTTTTTCTATGTTATTTTCTGAGCTAAAAGGTTTTCATCATGGAATTTCTATTTTTTTATGACAAGGTTTTCATCAGACCTAGTTTGAAGTTGATGCTCTCCTTCTTCTAGATTTAATGAATTTCAATGCTCATGGTATTGCTGAAGTGTATTAGTTTTGTATTTTTTATTTTTTGGTTTGCTTTCTCATCCATCGTGGTAGAGGTGTTTGCTACAGATGGAGGTTGTTCAGTCCTACTTGTTTATTGATTGGTGTGGTTCTCTTTTTTGGTTGGATCTCTTTTTTGGTTGGCTGTTTCAGGTTTGCTATATTGTCTAATTATTTGGTGTGCCTCCTGTAATACCGATGTTATATTTTTAATTGGTATTCTAAATTGGAAGGTGGCTAATTACTGGTTCGATGTTTTTAGGATTTGGCTGATGTGGTCCTTGTTGGGATTCTTGTTTGCGGCTTTCTTTGGTTTATTGGATTATTCGACCATAAGGGTTTTTTTTTTTCTATTTTGTCTATCTAGCTATTTTAACTAGATTATCATGTCTTTGGATTGGGATTGGTGGCTACTGTCTATGGCTTTTTTGAGATTTTTTCAATATTTAAATGGATGACTCTTTTGTATTTCATCGATGGTTCTAAGTCTAATAATTTGAATCCTTGGTTGTCTTGGTGGCTCACAGGGTAGATTTCCTTACTGGTTGCTTGGATTGGGTGCTCTAGCTGGGTGGTTGAGTTTAAAGAGTATTTACTTTGTTATAGTTTTCTTGATCTTGTCAAGTCTATGTATGGATCTGGCTATTTACTTTTCCATTCTTCTCTTCTAGTGTCTACTTGCTGGGATTTTTATTTTTGGATTGTGGTTGAACCTCTACCCTTTCATGTTTTGTTGGTTGCCTCGCTTCCTATCATTCTTGATGTTAGTCTTACCGTTAATCTAGATATTATTATCATTTATAGATCTTGGCATGTTTTTTTAATGAAGGGCCTTACCAACTATGGTCCTCCTTTTGCCATTGTTTGGTCTCTGTTTAGTCCTATTTCTCTTATTGTGAGGTTTGCTCCTAGCAATTGTGTTAGAAATTCTTGGTGGTGGCTTTGGTTGTGTTCCCTATGGTATAAGGCTTTCCTGATGGGTTACCTCCTTATGTCCTTTACTGAGTTTAATTTATCTGATTGCTAGGTTCCATATGGCTACATCTACTGTTTGAAGTTTTATACGAGTTTGTGCAATGATCCTCATTGGATAAGATACTACAAGAGGTATGCTGGCAATGATGGTCATGATGCTTACCACTCCTTTTGACTGGTAGTGCTATATGTATTTGTAACCCTTCACTTGAAGTCCGGATTCTTACATATGGTGCTGCTCCTTAAGATGACTATTATTGAGCTTGAGCCTTTTCTTCATCTTTTCACTTCTATCTGCTCTTATATTTTATGCTTAGTTAACTATTTCATTATCTATACTAATCTTTTTTCAAGCTTGTTGTAGATCTCTGGTATAGGTTGGGAGACTTTTGCTGCTGGATTGAGCTGGTTTCATAAGGAGCAAAGGAAGTTTGTTGCTGATTTCATGGATTATTTTTTGTAGATCTTTGTTTCTATTTTTATTAGCTTCCTTTCTTTATCTATTCTATTAGCTAGGCTTATCTTCTTAGGACTTTTTGTAGCTCATTGAGAATTAACTTAGAGATTTGCCCCCTCTAAGGACTTCGTACCTTTTCTTTGTCGAAATAAAATTTCCATAATTTCCTAAAAAAAACCCCTAAACCCTAAACCCTAAACACTAAATCTTAAACCCTAAACCCTAACCCTAACCCTAAACATAAACTCTAAACCCTAATACCTAAATCCTAAACCTTAAACCCAAAACCTTAAACCCTAAACTAACCCTAAACCCTAAATACTAAACATTAAAAACCCTACACCCTAAAGCCTAACCCTAAACCCTAAACTAACCTTAAACCCTAAGCTAACCCTAAACCCTAAACCTTAAACCATAAATCATAAACCCTAACCTAAACTAAACCTTAAATCTAAACCTAAATAAATCCATAACTTAAACTAACCCTAAATTAAACCTAAACCCTAAATCCTAAATCTAAATTAACCTTAAACTCTAAACCTAAACTCCTAAACTTGTTAAACCTAAACCTTAAACTTAAACTCCTAAACTATAAACCCTAAACTAACCTAAACCTAAGTCTAAACTCTAAAAATCCTAAACCTAAAGTTTAAACCCTTTAAACCTTAAATCCTAAATAAACCCTACTAAACCCTAAGCTCCCAAAACCTAAACCTCAAACCCTAAACCTAAATAAACACTAAACCTAAACCTAAATCAAATAAACCTAAACCCTAACCATAACCTAAACCTAAACTAAAGATAAACCCTAAACCCTAAACCTATACCCTAAACCCTAAACTCTAAACCCTAAAACCTTAAAACTTAAACATAAACAAGTAAAACCTAAAAAATAAAATAAATATAAAACCTAAACCTAGATAAATTAAAATAATATAAAAATAAAACCTAAACTAAAACTTAAACCTAAACTTATAAATAAAATAAAATAAACTAATAAAAATAAGGTAAAATAAAATTAATGAAAACCTAATCTAAATTAGAAAATAAAATAAACCTAAGAATAAAATACCTAAATGAAATAAAAATTAAACGTATAATAAAAATAAAATAAACCTAAACTAAAATAAAACAAAAACTAAATAAAAATGTGAACCTAAAAAATAAAACTTAAAATAAAAAACCCTAAACTTAAAAAAACCTAAACCTAAAATAAAAATAAAATAAACCTAAACATAAACTAAAATTAATAAAACTTTAACCTAATCCTAAAATAAACTAAACTTAAGCCTAAATCTAAGCCTAAAATAAAGAAAATAAAATAAACTAAAAATAAACCTAAATCGAAACTAAAAAAAAAACCTAAAAAAACCAAAAATAAAAACCTAAAACCTAAACCAAAAAAAATAAAATAAAAACCTAAACCTAAACCTAAACCTAAAATTAAAAAATAAAACCTAAACCTAAAATATAAAAAAAATATAAAAAAATAAAAGTAAACAAAAAATAAACCTAAACCTAAACCTAAACTTAAAAAATAAATTAAAATAAAAAACATAAACTAAATTAGATAAACCTAAAATAAATAAACTAAATTAAATAAAAATAAAAATACCTAAATTAAATAAAGTAAAAAAAATTATAAAATAATCCAAATGAACGTAAACCTACGAGTTTACTTCATTTAAAAAATAAATTACAAATTAAAAAAATTAATAAAATAAAAAACCCCAACTCTAACCCCTAAACACTAAAACTAACCATTAACCCTAAACCATAAACCCTAAACCCTAAACCCTAAACCCTAAACCCTAAACCCTAAACCCTAAACCTTAAAGCCTAAACCCTAAGACCCTAAATCCTAAAACATAAACCCTTAACCCTAATCCCAATAACCTACAACCCTAAACCCTAAACCTTAAACTGTAAACCCTAAATCTTAAAAACCTAAAAACCTAAACCTAAAATAAATAAAATCTAAAAAAAAAATATATAAATAAATAAACAAAATAAAATAAAAACATAAACTAAAACTTAAACCTATACCTAAACATAAACCTAAACCTAAAAATAAGATAAAATGAAAAAATAAAAACTAAACTAAAAGAAAATTAATAAAACCTAAACTAAACTAAAAAATAAAATAAACCTAAAAAAATATAAAACCTAAATAAAATAAAACCTAAACGTAAAATAAAAATAAAATAAACTTAAAATAAAATAAAATTAAAACCTAAACATAAAAATAAATAAAAAATAAATCCTAAACCCTAAGCTAAAAATAAAAAACCTAAACCCAAAATAAACAAAATAAAATAAACCTAAACCTAAACTAAAATAACTAAAACCTAAACCAAGACCTAAAATAAACTAAACATAAGCCCAAATCTAAATAAAATTAAATAAAATAACATAAACCTAAACTAAAAAAATAATACATAAAAATAAGCCTAAAAAAAAAATGTAAAACCTAAACCTAAAATGTTAAATTAAAAACCAAAACTAAAATAAATAAACATAAAATAATGAAACTAAAATAAATAAAAATAAAAATAAACATAATAATATAAAATATTATTTTTTTAAAAAATAACCCTAAACCCTAAACCTAAACTAAACCTAAACCCTAAAAAAAAACCTAAAACTAAAAACCTAAAACTAAATAAACCTAAAACTAAAAAAAAACCTAAACCTAAATATAATAAAATAAAAACCTAAACTAAAACATAAACCTAAAAATAAAAAAAATAAAAATTAAAAATTAAAATAAAAGAAAATAAATAAAAATGAAACCTAACTAAAAATTAAATAAACCTAAAAGTAAAAAACCTAATTAAAATAAAAACCTAATGTAAAATAAAAATAAAAACTAAATAAAAACTTAAACCTAAAAAATAATCCAAAAAATAAAAACTAAAAATAAATAAATAACCCTAAACTAAAAAAACCTAAACCTAAAATAAAAAATAAAATGAACCTAAACAAAATATATTGCTAAAATAAAACCTAAACCTAAACCAAAAAATTAACTAAACCTAAGCCTAAAATAAACAAAAAAAATAAAATAAAAAATAAACCTAAACTTTAATTAAAAATAAACCAAAATAAACCTAAAATAAAAAAAACCTAAAACCAAACCTACAAAAAAAAAAATAAAATAAAAACTTAAACATAAACCTAAAAATAAAAAATAAAACTTAAACCTATGAAATAAAAATCTAAACTAAAAAATAAACATAAACTTAAACGTGAACCTAAAAAATAAACTAAAATAAATAAATAAAAATAAATAAATAAACTAAACTAAATAAAAAAACCAAAATAAAAATATAAAATAAAATAAGCTAAAATAAATAAGTAATAAATTAAATAAACCTAAACCTAATGTTTACTTAGTTCTTTCAAAAAAAAAGCCCTAAACCCTAAACCTTAAATCTTAAACCCTAAACCTTAAACAGTAAACCATAAAACTAACCCTAAACCCTAAATCCTAAACCCTAAAATCTCTAAACCCTGATGCCAAAACCTTAAACCCTAAACCCTAAACCCTAAACTAACCCTAAACCCTAAGCTAACCCAAAACCCTAAACACTAAAACCCTAAACCCTAAAGCCTAAACACTAAACCCTAAACCCTAAAACCTAAACTCTAACGCTAAACCCTCAACTTAAAACTAAACCCTAAAACCCTAAACCCTAAACATTAAACCTAAACCCTAAAAAATAAAAAAAACTTAAAACCTAAACCTTAAATAAAACTTATAAATAAAATAAGTAAATAAACCTAAACCTTAAATAATAAAATAAAATAAATAAAAATCTAAACTAAAACCTAAACTTAAACCTAAAATTAAATAAATAAAAAAACATAAACTAAATAAAATAAATTAAAATAAATAAAACCTAAACTAAAACCTAAACCTAAATCTAAAATAAACATAAAAAAAAACTAAATTAAAATAAACAAAACTTAAACTAAACTAAAAATAAAATAAACCTAAGAATAAAAAACTAAATTAAATATATAAAAACAAAAACCTAAACCTAAAATTAACTAAAAGTAAAACATAAAAGTAAATAATAAATAAAACCTAATCTTAAACTAAAAAAACTAAACTAAAATAAATAAAACTAAAACATAAACCTAAAATAAACTAAACCTAAACCTAAACTAAATAAAATAAAATAAATTAAAATAAACCTAAACCTAAATTAAAAAATAAAACCTAAAATAAACTAAAATAAAAAACCTAAAACTAACCCTAAAACAAAATAAAAACCTAAACCTAAACCTAAAATTAAAAAATAAAACTTAACCTTAAAAATAAAATAAAAATAAAAATAAAGTAAAAACATGAACATAAACCTGAACTTAAACTAAAAAATAAACTAAAATAAAAAACCTAAACTAAAATAAATAAAAATAAAATAAAGAAATTAAGCTAAATGAAAATAAAAAATAAACCTAAATAAAATTATAAAAGAGACTAAATAAACTAAATAAATGTATACCTACTAGTTTATTTAATTTTTAAAAGAACTTTAAACCCTAAACCCTACTGGTTTATCTCTTTCTATTTTATATCTATTGATAATAATAAAATAAAATTATTTTTTATCTTGTCTTCCCATTAAATATTTAGGCTCTCCTTTATATTGTTGTCCTAAGAGATCTCATCTCTTTGATGAGGTTATCCAAAATATTCAAAATAAAGTTTCTAATCTTGAATTTTATTTTTTTTATCTTTTGGTGGTAGATTAATTGTTATTAAAAGTATTCTTTACTTTCTTCCTTTGTTTTTGTTTCTTAATAATGTTCCTACTTCCCATGTTATTATTCGGATTGAATGAATTTTTAATAAATTTTGATGATTTTTTTGGGGTTCTAGGCATTCGACCAAAAGGCTTCATTGGGCTTTTTGGTCTAGCATGTGTGGTACTTTATTTGAAAGTGGTGTTGGTTGCAGGTCCTTAATGGATTCCACTAATGTTTTTTCCTATAAATTATGGTGGAATTTTTAGAAGAATATTAGTCTTTAGGCTACTTTTATAAATTTCAAATATTGCAAAGGTAAGCATCCCTTAATTTGTAACTATAAACATGGTGATTCTATTGCTTGGAAATGCCTTTATGATGTTAAATTGCTTGCAGAACCTCTCATTTTCTTGGGTATCAATAGTGGCTCTTCCTTTTTTGGAAAGATAACTAGATGGGGGTTTCTTTTATTGATTCTATGCTTAATACTCATTTAACTTCTTCTTTAAAAGTTAATCTTTTTTTAAATGGCGATTGGAATCATTCTCTCTTAAATGATTTGATTCCTGAATCCATGTGTAATAATATCACAAATATTATTATTCATGGTACTATTTCGGATCAAGTTCTTTACGACATTTCTAGTAATGGTGATTTTTCCCTTAAAGATACTTAGCAACATATTAGAGTTAATAAACCCTCTTCTCCTATCTTTCTTAAAATTTGGAATAATATTATTCCTACCTCTTATTTGACTCATGTTTGGAGGATTTTAAGGGGTTTTATTGCTCTTGATTTTTACTTTTGGATAAAGGCTTTTATCTTTTTTTTCTAAATGCATGTGTAGCTTTCATATTGAGAATGTTAGTCATGTTTTTGTTAATGGTGCCATTGCCTCTCAAGTTTAGGGTTAGTATGAGGAGTTATTTAATTTAAGTTGTTTTAATGGTAAGCTTTCTTTAATGGAATTTCTTAACTCTTATTTTCTAAATACTATCAAAGGGCATATCAAAATTGTTGTGGCTTTTACTTTGATTTGGTTTATTTGGCTTGATAGAATTGATGTTAAACATCGTAATGTGCCTATGAATCATAAGAGGATTATTGTGAAGACTAAAAATAAGATTTTTTTCTTTATATAAGGGTGCTCATCTTAGCGGTACTAATTATAAAGGTTGCAAGTTTGTTGCCTGCAAGTTAGGTATCAAGTTTCCTTTTGTGACTCCCTACTTATAAAATCATTTACTAATTAAGCCTCTTAATTGTTGTATTAAAATTAATCGATGGCTCACTTAATAAGTCTGGTTGGGGTGGTATTTTTTGAAATAGTCTTGGGAATATTATCTTGGATTTTTCAACACCTCTCTTTACTACTTTTGTTATTATGGATGAATTGATGGATGCTTATCATGCTCTTACGCTTTGTTTGGACAAAAATTTTCTTACTATTTGGTTGGAATCTGATGCTACGATGGTTGTTGCAATGATCAATTCTAATCACAAGGGTAATGCTGAGCTTTTTTATTTAATTATAAATATGTAATCCATTATTTCTAAGCTTTCATTTAAAATGACTCATATTTTGAGGGAAGGCAATCCTTGTGCTAATTTTTAGTTGCTTAGGGAGCAACCTCTATGATTTTACATTGTTTATCAATGATATTATTCCTAAGCAATTAAGAGGCCTTTCTAACTTAGATAAATATGGTTTGCCTTATGTTAGATTTACTTAGTTTCTTTTTCTCCTTCTATTGGGGTTTCTTTTTGCTTTTTGTTGGGGTACTCATGGTATTTTATTTTGTTGTTGTTGCCTCCTTTCCCTTGGGGTTTTTTCTTCTATCCCTCATTTTTTGTTTCACTCCTTTTTGGTTTGTTCCTTTCTTTATTGTTGTTGTTGCTCCCTTTATGTTCTATATGTTTCCTTGATGGTTTTGTGGTTACTCTCATTGGTTTTGGTCTTTTTGTGTCTTTATTTCCCTCATCCTTCATTTCTTTGCTTTTTGTTCTTCACAGGTTATTTATGGTTTTTTCTCCTCTCTTTATGGTCCTGGTTATGGTTGTGTTTTTCTTCAACTCTTCTATTCTAGTGGTTGGTGTTATGTTGGTTTATCCTCTCTGCTAGTCTTTGGTTGGTTGTATATTTTGTTTCTTATTTTTCCCTTTGATGGTTATTCCTTGTTCTTTAGCAATCTTTGTTTGGTGCACTTGTAGGTTAGTTAGCAATGATGGCTAGGATGATTTTCTTCTCTTATATTGGTTAGTAGCCCTTTTTTGTGATTGTAACCCTTCTTTTGAAGTTTAGTTGCTCACAAATTTTGGTTGCCCCTTTTTCCGTAACTGAGCCTTAGCCTTTCCCTAAACTAAAAAAAAAACCTAAAACTAAAATAAACAAAATAAAATAAACTTCAACCTAAACTAAAATAAAATGAACTAAATTAAATAAAACCTAATCCTAATCCTAAAATAAACTAAACCTAAACCCTAAACTAAATAAAATAAAATAATCAAAAAATAAACTAAAATATAAACAAAAAAATAAAACCTAAAAACAAACCTAAAATGAAAACCTAAAACCTAAACCTAAAAAAATAAAATAAAAACCTAAACCTAAACCTAAAAAAAAATAAAACCTAAACTTAAAAAATAAAATGAAAATAAACCTAAACTAAAAAAATAAACATAAAACTAAACCTAAACCTAAAAAATAAACTAAAATAAAATACCTAAACTAAAATAAATAAATTAAACTACATATAAATAAAAAATAAACCTAAATAAAAATATAAACTAAAATAACTAAAAATTAAACTAAATAAACCTAAACCTACCAGTTTACTTAATTTATAAAAAAACTAACCCTAAATACTAAACCCTAAATTAACACTAATCCCTAAACCCTAAATCCTAAACCCTAAACCCTAAACCCTAAACCCTAACCGTGACACTAAACCCTAAATGCTAAATCATAAACACTAAAACCATAAAACCTAAACTCTAAACAAACCCTAAATTGTAAACCCTAAACCCAAAGCTAACCCAAAACACAAAGCTAACCCTAAACCCTAAACACTAAACCTTAAACCATAAACACTAAAAACCCTAAACCCTAAAGCCTAAACACGAAGCCCAAAATCTTAAAACCCTAAAACCCTAAAATCCTAAACCCTAAAACCCTAAAACCTTAAAACCTAAAAACCTAAACCTAAATTAAATAAAACATAAAAATAAAATAAATAAAGAAACCTAAACCTAAATAAATAAAAAAAAAGTAAAGTAAAATAAACCTAAACCTAAACCTAAAAAAAACTAAAATAAAATAAATAAAGGCATGAACTAAACTAAAAATAAGATAAACCTAATAAAAACCTAAATAAAATAAAACTAAACTAAAATAAAAATAAATAAATCTAAAATAAAAAATAAAACTAAATGAAAACCTAAACCTAAAAGTAAAACATAAAATAAATAAACATAAAACCTAAATAAACTAAAAAAACCTAAACCTAAAATAAAAATAAAATAAACAAAATAAAATAAACCTAAACGTAAACTAAAATAAACTAAACTAAAATAAATAAAACCTAAACCTAAACCTAAAATAAACTAAAGTTAAACCTCAACAAAACTAAATAAAAATAAATAAACTAAAAATTAACTTAAACCTAAACAAAATAAAATAAAATAAACTAAAATAAACTAAACCTAAAATAAAAATAAAACCTAAAATAAGAAAATAAAATGTAAACCTAAACCTAAAAAAAAAATAAAATAAAACCTAAACTTAAACCTAAAATAAAAAAATAAAACCTAAACCTAAAAAATAAAAAAATAAAACCTAAACCTAAAACTAAAATAAAATGAAACTCAACTAAAAATAAACCAAAACTTAAACTTAAACCTAAAATAAACTAAATAAACCTAAAATAAATAAAGTAAACTAAATAAAAATAAAAAATAAACCTAAATAAGAAGAAAAAAATAAAGTAAACTAAAATAAATAAAAAATATACTAAATATACTAAATAAACCTAAACCTATCAGTTTACTTAATTAATGAAAAAACCTTAAACCCTAAATCATAAACCCTAAACCCTAAACATTAATCCCTAAATCCTAAACCCTAAACCCTAAATCTTAAACCCTAAACCCTACACCTTAAAAAACCCTAAATACTAAACCCTAAAACCCTAAACCCTAATCCCTAAACCTTAAACCATAAATCCTAATCCTAAACCCTAGACCCTAAACCTCAAACTATAAGCCCCAAACCCTAAACCTAAACCTAAAGTAACTAAATAAATTATTAAATAAAATAAAACCCTAAAGCCTAATAAACCTAAACCTAATAATAACCTTGACATCGAACATCACCATTAACTAGGCTCACATCCGCAATGGAGGCTAAGACGAGGCGCTTATCACAAAGTGGTGGGGATCTAGAAGTGCTCGTGCATATGGAGGTGGTGGTGAGCAATGGTTGTTATAGGCGGAGGAGTCATAGGTTACACCTGGTGAAAGGGAGAGATTGGGATATGATGGTGGATCCCGCTCGAGAGGCTGTGGTGGATCTGATGGGAACTGGAAAAATTGAAGAATGGCCAATCTAATCTACAACTATGGAACTGTGTCTTTATAGTAGAGATGATTCTACTTATCTAGATTTTGATTTGTTTTGCTATGTTTTTTTTTATCTATCTTGTGTCTTAGAGAACTTGGTGTCACTTGGTTGATGAAATAAAAGAAGAAAATTTGAATTTGTTCTCCATAAAAACTAAAACTAAACCATAAACTAAAACCTAAACTAAACCTAAAACCTAAACCCTAAACCATAAACCCTCAACCCTAAAAAAAAAAAAAAACCTTAATGCTAAACCTTATACTCTAACAATAAGCCTAAAACCTAAACCAGAAACCATAAACAAGAACCCTAAACCTAAAACCTAAAACTTAAAACCTAAACACTAAACCCTAAATCCTAAACCCTAAACCTTAAAAACTTTAAACCCTAAACCCTGAAACCTTAAAACTTAAATCCTAAACCCTAAAACCCTAAACCCTAAACCCTAAAACCTTAAACCCTAAACCCTAAATCTTAAAAGCTACAGCCTAAACCCTAAACCCTAAACTCTAAACTTTAAACCCCAACCCTAAACCCTAAACCCTAAACCTTAAACCTTAATACTTAAAGCCCTAAAACCCTAAGCTCTAAACCCTAAACCCTAAACCCTAAACCCTAACCCTAAATCTCAAACCTTAAACCTAAACCTAAAGTAACTAAATAAATTAAAACATAAACATAAACCCTAAAACTTAATAAACCTAAACCCTATGATTGGGTAGAACCTGATGAACATCACCATCAATCTAAACTAAATCGGTGGAGGCAAGTCGCAATGGTGGTGGGTATCTAGGTGTTGGTGGATCTGAGGTGGTGGCCTAGCAAGTGGTGGAGTCAGGAATGATGGAGGTTATATCCGTGGTGGTGGAGAGACTGGATATATAATGGTGGATCACGCTACTCGAGAGAGGTGGTTCAGAAATTGAAGAATGACTGATCTGATCTACTACTTATTTATTGTGCCTTTATAGTCGACATAGTTCTAATTATCTAGGGCTTTTGATTTATTCTATGCGTGCTCATTTTTTATCTATGTCATCGCATTCTTAGAAAATTCGTGTTACTTGGTTGATGAAATCAAAAAAAGAAATATTGAATCAATTTGTTCTCTGTTAAAAATAAAAAAAATGAAAAACCCTAAACCCTAAACTCAGACTTGAATCCTAAACCTAAAACCTAAACCCTAAACCCTAAACCCTAAATAATAATCCCTAAACCCAAAAAACCTTAACGAAATAAAACCTAAAAATAAAATAAATAAATAAACCTAAACCTAAATAAAATAATAACATAAAATCCTAAACTAAAACTTAAACTTAAACCTAAAGCTAAAAATAAAATGAAACAAAAAAATAAAAGCTAAACTAAAATAAAAGAAAAAAAGACCTAAACTAAACTAAAAATAAAATAAACCTAAAAACAAAAGCTAAATGAAAAATAAAAATAAATTAAACCTATATTAAAATAAAATAAAAAGTAAATAAAAACTTAAACCTAGAAAATAAACCTTAAAATAAATAAAAAATAAAACTTAAACCTAAACCTTAAACTAAAAGAAAAACCTAAACCTAAAATAAACAAAATAAAATAAACCTTAACCTAAACTAAAATAAACTAAACTAAATAAATAAAACCTAAGCATATACCTAAAATAAACTAAACCTAAACCCTATACCAAATAACATAAAATAAACTTAAAATAAACCAAAACCTAAACAAAAAAATAACTAAAAATAAAATTAAAATAAAAACCTAAAACATAAACCTAAAAAAATAAAATAAAAACCAAAACCTAAACCTAAAAAATAAAATAAAAATAAAGCTAAGCTTAAAAATAAACATAAACCTAAACCTAAACCTAAAACATAAACTAAAATAAAAAACCTAAACTAAAATAAATAAACATTAAATAAATAAATTAACTAAACCCTAAACCCTAAAATAAACTAAAAAACCTAATTTACCAAGATAATTTTAATTAAAACTTAAAACTAAACCCTAAACTAAAAAAACTTGAACCCTAAACATTAAACCATAAGTAAAAAAAATAAAAAATAATAATATAAATAAAATAAACCCTAACCCTAAACCCTAAACCATAAATCTAACTAACCCAAAACTAAACCTAAACCTACAACCCTAAACCCAACCTAAACCTTAAACCCTAAAGCCTAAACACTAAACCCTAAACCCTAAACCTTAAAAACCCTAAACCCTAAAACTAAACCCTAAACCTTAAAACTAAACCTTAAAACCCTAAACCTAAAAAAACCTAAAACTAAACCTAAAATAAAATAAAAAATTAAATTTAACTAAAAAATAAACCTAATCTAAACCTAAAAAAATAATCTAAAAAATAAAACCTAAACTAAAATAAATATACCTAATATAAATAAACTAAATTAAATAAATATAAAAAAATAGATTTAAATAAAAATAAGAAATAAAATAAACTAAAATAAGCTTAAACCTATTAGTTTACTTAATTTTTTTTTAAAAAATATAAACATAAACCCTAAAATTAACCCTAAACCCTAAACCCTAAAATTAACCATAAACCCTAAACCCTAAACACTAAACCTACAACCCTAGATCCTAAACCGTAAACCTTAAAACCTACAACCCTAAACACTAAACCCCAAACCCCAAACCCTAAACCTTAATCCCTAAACCCTAAAAACCTAAAACCCTAAGCCTAAACTAAATAAACCCAAAAATAAAATAGATAAATAAACCTAAGCATAAATAAATTAAATAAATAAAATAAAATAAAAACCTAAACTAAAACCTAGCCTAAACTTAAACCTAAACTTGAACCTAAATTTAAAATAAAATAAATAATAAAATTAAACTAAAATAAAATAAATAAAAACCTAAACTAAACTATAAAATAAAATAAACCTAAAAATAAAAACCTAAATAAAATAAAAAACTAAATAAAAAATAAAAATAAAATAAAGCTAAAATAAAATAAACTAAAAACAAAATAAAATCCAAAATTCAAAAAAAAAACTAAAAATAAAATAAAAAAATAAATAAATAAATAAAACCTAAATCTTAAAGTAAAAAAAAAACCCTAAACTAAATAATAAAATAAAATAAACCTCAACCTAAACAAAAATAAACTAAACTAAAATAATTAAAACTTAAAGCTAAACCCTACAACAACAATAACAACAACAACAACAACAAGAAGCCTTAATCCCACTTGGTACATGAATCCTTCGCTCCATCAGGTCCTATTATGTGTCAAATTCTCATTTAATTCAAGTATACTAAGATCATTTTTTATACATCTTAACCAAGTCTTTTTAGGTCTGCCTCTACCTTTCTTAACATAAGGCAAACCTAATGCATCTAGTCCTAATCGTGTCATCGAACGACCGATGCTTAATGTGGCCAAACCATCTAAGGTGACTCTCCCTAATCTTATCTACCACTGGAGCTACTCCAACTTTTTCCCGAACATACTCATTTTGCATTCTATCTCTATAAGTAAAGCCACTCATCCACCAAGCATCCCTTTTGTAACACTTAACTTAGTCTTATGCTTCTCTTTATTGGCCAACATTCTCGCACCATAAGTCATTGCGTCTTACCACCATCTTATAAAATTTTCCCTTAAGTTTAAGTGGAGCTTTACTATCACATAATAGGCCAGATGTATTCATCCACTTCAACCATCCAACTTGAATTCTAATAATAACATCTCCATCTATTTCACCATCATTTTGAACAATAGAGCCTAAATATCTGAATCGCTCACTCTTTTTAATGATAAAGTCACAACACTATCACTAAAACTTCTACAACTAAAATTACACTCCATATATTCAGTTTTAGATCTACTTAAACGAAAACCTTTAGACTCTAAAGTTAACCTCCATAATTCAAATTTCTGTTGGACTCCCTCTCTAGTCTTATCAACAAGAAGAATGTCATCAGCAAAAAGCATATACAAGGGTACATCTTCTTGCAAATGCCTCGTAAGAACTTCCATAACTAAAGTAAAAAAGATAAGGGCTTAATGTTGATCCTTGGTGTAATCCAACTGAAATAGGGAAATATTTTGTCAATCCTCCTTGTGTTTGGACACAAGTAACAGCTCTAGTAGACATATCCTTAATGACTTGAATATAACCAATATTAACTACTTTATATTCTAGAACTCTCCAAAGAACATCTCTTGATACTTTATCATAAGCTTTCTAAATCAATAAATATCATATGTAGATCCTTCTTACTTTCTCTATGCTTCTCCATCAAACCTCTTAACAAATGTATAACATCCATAGTAGATCTTGCATGAAACCAAACCGACAGAAACTTTTATCACATCGTAACCTATGCTCAATTACTTCTCCCATAATTTTAATGTATGGCACATTAACTTAATTCCTTTATAATTTGTACACTCTTGTGCATCACCTTTATTCTTAAATAAAGGAACCAACAAACTCTTTCTCCACATGCATCTTTTAGTCTTTAAAATAACATTAAAAAGATTTATAAGCCAAGAAATTCCTTGATCTCCTAAACCTAAACCCTAAAATAAATAAAATAAAATAAACTAAAAATAAACCTAAACCTAAACAAAAAATATAACCTAAAAATAAACCTAAAATAAAAACCTAAAACTTAAACCTAAAAACAATAAAATAAAAACCTAAACTAAACCCAAAACTAAAATTAAAAAAACCTAAAAATAAAATAAAAAATAAAATAAACTAAAAAAAATAAACATAAACCTCACCTAAAACCTAAAAATAAACTAAATAAATAAAATAAAATATATAAAAAAAAAAACCTAAAATAAACCTAAACTTAACCTCAAAAAAACCTAAATACTAAAAACCTTACAAATTAAGTCTTGCTGACCAGGACCCTACTTACTGACCCTACTACCACAAATCCTAAACTAACCACAAATCTAAATCCTGACCTTAAACCATAAACCCAAAATCCTGACCACTGAGCCATCTAAACCTGATACTAATGGCCCCCTGACCCTAGGCATCCTACCATAAAGCCTGGGCTCTGAGCCTAAATCTAAACCACGGACCTCAAAAACTACCTTCATACAACCCAAAACCTAATCTATTAAATAAACAAAAATAAAATAATTTTAAAATAAACTAAATTTAAATAAAATAAAAAATACAATAAAATAAAAACATAAATAAAAACCTAAACTTAAACCTATAAAATAAAATAAAATAAAAAAAAAATAATAAGCAAACCTAAACTAAAATAAAATAATAAACCTAAACCTAAATATAATGAACTAAATGTAAAATAAAATAAAACTAAAATAAAACATAATAAAAGTAAATAAAACCTTAACCTAAGATAAATCTAAAAAACCTAAATAAATAAATTAAATACATAATTATTAATAAAACTAAATCTAAAATAAAATAAAATAAACATAATAAAATAAACCTAAACATAAACTAAAATAATCTAAATAAAAACCTAAACCTAAAATAAATTAAACCTAAATCTAGACAAAATAAAATAAAATAAACTAAAAGTAAGCGTAAACTAAACTAAAAATAAAACTAAAAATAAATGAAAAATAAAAACCTAAAACTTAAACCAAACTAAACCTTAAAGAAAATAAAACCTAAACCTAAAACTAAATAAAATAAAAATAAAATAAATAGAAAACCTAAACCAAATTAAAATAAATATAATTAAATTAGATAAAAACATAAACAAAAACCTAAACCTAAACCTAAACTTAAAAACAAACTATTTTAAAATAAAACTAAATAAACACTTAAAATAAACTAAAAAAAAAAACTTAAATAAAATAAAAACTAAATATAAAATAAAAATAAAATAAAGCTAAAATAAAATAATATAAAAACTGAAACCTAAAAGTAAATAAAAAGGAAAACCAGAACCCTAATATAAAATAAAATAAAAACCTAAACCTAAAATAACAACAATATAAACCTAAACCTAAATAAAGATAAACTTAACTAAAATAAATAAAACCTAAACCTAAACTTAAAATAAAAACCTAAACCTAGACCTAAACAAAATAAAATAAAATAAACTAAAATAAACCTAAACCTAAACTAAAAATAATACTAAAAAAAACCCAAATAAAAAACCTAAAACTTAACGTAAAAAATTAGATAAAAAACCTAAACTAAACCAACAAATAATAAATGAAACCTAAAGCTAAAAAATAAAACAAAAATAAAACTAAACTAAAAAATAAACCTAAACCTAAAAAGTAAACTAAAATAGATAAACCTAAAATAAATAAAATTAATTAAACAAAAATAAAAATAAACCTAAATAAAAATAATAATAAAATAAAATAAACTATAAAATTAAAAAATAAACTAAATAAACCTAAACTGATTTACTTAATTTAAAAATAATTTTTTTTGGAATCCTAAACCCTAAAACTAAACCCTCAAAACCCTAAAACCCAACCCAAACCCACAAATCCTGCTCCTCCTAAACCTAAATCAACAACCCTAAAAGATCCAAAGTCCTAAACTCTAAATATCTAAACCCAAACCTAAACTAAATAAAACCTAAAATAAAATAAATAAAAAACTAAAATAAAATAAAATAAATAATAATAATAAAATAAACTAAACTTAAACCTAAATAAACATAAAATAATGAAATAAAATTAAAACTAAACTAAAATAATAAATAACAAAAACTATATATTAAAATAAACCTAAAAATTAAAACCTAAAAAAATTAGAAATAAACATAAAATTATAATAAAATAAACCTAAAATATAATAAAATAAAACAAAATAAAATCCTAAAAAAAGTAAATATAAAATAAAATCCAAATCCTAAACTAAAAATAAAATTAATTCTAAAATAAAAATAAAATAAATAAACTATAATAAACTTAAACCTAAACTAAAATGAACTAAACGAAAATTAATAAAACCAAAACCAAAACTTAAAATAAACTAAACCTAAAACTAAATAAAATAAAATAAACCAAAAATAAACCTAAAATTAAACTAAAAAATAAACCTAAAATTAAACCTAACATAAAAACCTAAAACCAAAACCTGAAAAAATAAAATAAAAACCTAAACCTTAACATGAAAATAGAAAATAAAACATAAACCTAAAATAAAATTAAAATAAAACTAAACTACAAAAAAACATAAAGCCTTAACATAAAATAAACTAAAATAAAAAACTAAACTAAAATAAATAAATTAAATAAACCAAACTAATTATAAATAAAAATAAAATAAATAAAAATAAAAAATAAAATAATCTAAAATAAATAAAATAAACTAAATAATTTAATAAACTATACCGGTTTACTTAATTGTTTTTTAAAAAATATTATCAGTAAACCCTAAACCCACAATATTAACCTATAAATCTTAAACATATAACCCTAAATTCTAAACCCTAAAAAACCCTAATATTAACCTAAACCCTTAATCTTAACAAACCTAAACCCTAAACCCACACAAACCACAAACCCTAAACTAAAATCTTAAACCCTAAAGCATAAAATTGTAATAACCCTAAACCCCAAGCTACCTAAACCTAAAAACCCAAACCCAAATCCTGGCCCTAAACCTAAAACCCTAAGCCAAAAATAAACCCTAAGCCAAAAACCTAAAAACTTAAATAATAACTAAACAAAACTTAAATATAAAATAAATAAATAAAACCTAAATCTAAATAAAATTAAAAAATAAAATAAAATAAAATAAAAACCTAAACTAAACCAAAACCTAAACGTAAACCAAAATAAAATAAAATAAAATATAAAAATAAACTAAAATGAAATAAAGAAAAACCTAAACTAAACTAAAAATAAAATAAACCTAAGAATAAAACCTTAATGATGAAACTATAAATAAAATAAAATAAACTTAAAGTAAAATAAAATAAAACTAAATTAAAGCCTAAACCTAAAATAATCCTAAAATAAAGCCTAAAAATAAATAAAAGTAAAACCTAAACTCTAAACTAAAAAAAATAAAATAAATAAGGTAAAATAAACCTAAACGTAAAATAAAATAAACTAAACTAAAATAAATAAAAGCTTAAACCTAAATATGAAATAAACTAAACCTAAACCTAAACTTAAACTAAATAACATAAAATAAACTAAAAATAAACTTAAACCTAAACTAAAATATAAAATGTAAAAAATAAATTTTAAATAAAAACCTAAAATCTAAACTAAAAAAGTAAACTAAAAACCTAAAATTAAAAAAAAATTAAACCTAAACCTAAAAAATAAAACTAAACCTAAACTTAAACCCAAAAAAAAAACTAAAATAAATAACCTAAACAAAAATAAATATACCTAAACTAATTAAACTAAACTAAATGAAAATAAAATAAAAAAATAAACTAAATAAATAAATAAAATAAATAGTAAACTAAATAAACCTAAACCTGGGTTATACTTAATTTTAAAAAGAACCCTAAAAAATTTGAAACCCTAAACCCAAAAAGTCAATCTAAACCTAACAAAAAACCAAACCCTAAACCACTAAACCTAAATCTCCAAACCTAAGCATAAGCACAGCACAAACCACTACTACCCTGCAGTCCACCCTAACCTAACCCTAAACCCTAAAACCAAACCCTAAACTTAAAACTAAAGTAACTTAATAAATTAAAAAATACATCTAAACCCTAAAACCTAATAAACCTTAACCTAAACCTAAAATCTAAGAATGGGCATAACCTTGATGGTAGGAATAACACTGTCAATTAGGCTTTGTCTAGATCTAGCAATGGAGGTGAAGGCGGAGGCATCAATTATCGTAGTGGCAGTGGGGAATCTGGAGGTGCTGGTGGATATTGATGTGGTGGTTCGAGTAATGGTGGTTATGTAGCTGGGAGGAGCGAAGGAGGTTAGAGTCGTGGTGGTGGCGGAGGTAGAGATGGGGTATTTGATGGTGGATCCTGCTACTCGAGTGGCTGGGGTTGATCCAATCTACTGCTTATGGAACTTTGTCTTTACAGTATAGACAGTTCTAGTTATCTATGGTTTTTGATTTACTCTATCAGTGCTCATTTTTTATCTATATCATCTCGTGTGTCTTACAAAACTTGGTGTGTTACTTGGTTGATGAAATCCAAAAGAAGAAATGTTAAATCTAAATTTGTTCTCTATTATAAAAATAATACCAGAAACCCTAAACCCTAAACCCTAAAATCCCTAAACTCTAAACCCTAAACCCTATAGCCAAAAACTCTAAATTGCAAACCCTAAACCCTAAACTGCTCAACTAACCCTAAATGCTAAACCCTAAACCCTAAAAAGCTAAAAACTTTAACATAAACTAAATAAATCCTGAAAATAAAATAAATAAATAAACTTGAACCAACATAACATAATAAAATAAAATGATATAAAAACCAAATCTAAAACCAAAACCTAAACCTAAAAAATAAATAAAATATAAATAAACCCTAAACTAAAAATACCTAAACTGAAATTAAAATAAATAAAACCTAAACCCTAAATAAAATTAAATAAAGTAAACTAAACCTAAACTAAATACAACAAAAAATAATCCTAAAATAAAATTGAAAACTAAACAAAAGAAAATAAAATAAAACCTAAACTAAGAAAATAAAAATAAAACCAAAATGAAAAAATAAAATAAAATAAAATAAACTAAAATAAACATTAACTTAAACCTAAAATAAACAAAATAAATAAACCAAAATAAATATAAATTAAACATAACCCTAATTAAAATAAAAAAAATAAAATATACTAAAATAAATAAATTAAATAAACCTAAACTATGACACTTTTTTTTTTTCAAAAAAAACTAAACCTAAAATACAAAACCCTAAACCCACAAACCCTACCTTAGTCCTAAACTAAACCCTAAACCCTAAATCTGTCACTAAATTTGGGACCCTAGAACCTAAATCTAAAGCCACTAAATCCTAAATCAAAAAAAAATGATAAAAATAAAATTTAAAGATAAAAATAAAAAAAAAAAAAAAAAAACCCTAAACTGCCCATAACCTATATGAGCCCTAAAGCTCTAAACCCTAAAACATACCACTCCACTGTAATCACTAGTGACCCCAAAACCCCAAGATGTGATCACTGACTAAAAAATACCCACTTAGGCCCTGAGCCACTGGGCCCTTACTAAACCTAAACTCCACAACCCTAAACCCAGGCCACTTGCAGGTGGGCTCTCTAAACCCTAAACTACTATAAAATCAAAAGATAATTAAAATCTAAACTAAATAAAATAAATAAAATAAAATAAAATAAAACATAAACTAAACCTAAACCTAAACACTATAAATAAAACTAAAATAAAAAATAAAATAAACTAAAATAAAATAAAGAAAACCTAAACTAAACTAAATAAAATAAGCCTGAATAAAAAAACTTAATAAAATAAAACTAAATGTAAATTAAAATAAAATAAACCTATACTAAAATAAAATAAAAACTAAATAAAAAACTTAAAACCTAAAAATAAACCTAAAATAAATAAAAAATAAAACCTAAACCCAAACCTAAAAGCATAAACCTAAAATAAAATAAAATAAAATAAAAAAACCTAAATTGAAATAAACTAAACAAAAAATAAATAAAAACTAAATCTAAAATGAAGTAAACTAAACCTTAACTAAATAAAATAAAGTAAACTAAAAATAGAACTTAAAATAAATTAAAATAAAACCTAAAACCTAAACCTAAAAATAAAATAAAATAAAACTTAAAACTTAAATATAAAAGTAAAATCAACTAAAAAAGTAAACCTAAACCTAAACTTGAACCTAAAAAATAAACTAAAATAACCTAAACTAAATACACAAAATAAATAAACTAAAATTAATAAAAAAAATACTTAAAAAAATAAAAATAAAAAAATAAACTCAAATAAACAAAAAATAAACCTAAACCCTAAATCTAAATCGTGAAAAACCCAACCCAAAAACAAGACCTAAAACCCTAAACCAAAAACTATAAATCATAAACCCTAAACACTAAACCCAAAACATAAAACCTACAAACCCTAACACTAAACCTTAAACTAACCTAAACCTAAAGCTAAAGTAACCTAAACTAACCCTAAACCCTAAAATGAGAAGAACCTTGGAGAACATTAACAACAACTAGGCTCAGTCTAGATCTGGAAGTGGAGGAGATGGTGGAGGCGGCGATTATCATAGTGGTGGTGAGGGATCTGGAAGTGCTGGTGGATATGGAGGTGGTGGTCGGAGCAGCAGTGGTAATGGAGGCTGGAGGTGAAACAGAGGTTACAATCATGGTGGTGACGGAGGGAAAGATCAGGGATATGATGGTGGATCCCGCTACTCTAGAGGTGGGGGTGGTTCTAATGGGAATTAGAGAAAATGAAGAATGGCCAATCCGATCTACTCATTATGGAATTTTGTCTTTATAGTAGAGAAGGTTCCACTTATCTAGGATTTTTGATTTGCTCTATAGATGCTCATTTTTGATCTATGTCATCACTTGTGTCTTAGATAACATGGGGTAATACTTGGTTCATTAAATCAAAAAGAAGAAATGTTGAATTTGAATTTGTTATTTATTAAAAATAAAAAAACTTTAAACGCTAAACCCTAAAATCTAAACCTAAACCTAAACTTAAACCTCAAAAGAAAATAAAATAAAAAATAATAATTAAACTAAAATAAAATAAATAAAAACCTAAACTAAACTTAAAAAATAAAAAACCTAAATAAAGTAAAAACTAAACCTAAAATAAAAATAAGATAAATCTAAAATAAAATAAAAACTAAATAAAAACCTTAACCTAGAAAAATAATCCTAAAAATAAAATAAAAATATAATAAAAGGAAAACCTAAACACTAAACTAAAAAAAACTAACCCTAAAATAAATATAAAATAAATAAAATAAACCTTAACCTACATTAAATTTAACTAAACTAAAATAAATAAATCCTAAACCTAAACCTAAAATAAACTAAACCTAAACCTAATCTAAATAAAATAAAATAAAACTAAAATATAACTAAAACTAAAATAAACTAAAATAAATGCAAAACCTAAACCTAAAAAAATAAAATAAAACCTAACCCTCTAAAGATAAAAAAAAACCAAAACCTAAAAATAAAATAAAAAATAAACTCAACTAAAAATAAACTTGAACCTAAATAAACTAAAGTAGAAAACCTAAACTAAAATAAATAAACCTAAAATAAAAAACTAAAATAAATAAAATAAAAACAAAACACGGATAAAAATAAAAAATAATATCAAATCAATTAAATAAAAATAAACTAAATAAACCTAAACTCTTGGTTCACTTAATTTTTTTTGGAAAATCTAAACCATAAATCCTAAACCCTAAACCTAAACCCATAAACCTAAACCATAAACCTAAACCTAAACCTAAACTCTTAACATAAACCTAAACCTAAACCTAAACTCTAAACCATAAATAAACCCTAAACCATAAACCCTAACCCCAACCTAAATTAAAACCTAAACCTTAAAACTTGCAACCCTAAAAACCTAAATGCTAAACTAACCCTAAGCCTAATAGAATTAGAACCCAGCATTAGAACATCACCATGACTTGGACAGATAGCGAGGGAAGTAAAGGCGGTTATTGTGGTGGTGGGGGATCTAGTAGTGGTGGTGGATATGAAGGTGGTGGTCATAGTTGTGGTAGTTATGGAGGCGGGAGGAGCAACGGAGGTTACAGTCGTAGTGGTGGTAGAGTAAGAGATCGAGGATATGATGGCGGATCATGCTACTTAATAGGCGTGGGTTGTTTTGATGGGAACTGGAAAAATTGAACAACGACCGATCCGATCTGTTGCTTTTGAAAGTGTGTCTTTACAATAGAGAAGCTTCTACTTATCTAGGGTTTTTGATTAGCTCTATGGGGGTTCATTTTTTATCTGTGTCGTAGCTTGTGTCTCAGAAAACTTGGGGTGCTACTTGGTTCAAGAAATTGAAAAGAAACATTAAACGCTAAATCCTAAACCCTTAACCCTAAACTAAAACTTAAACCCTAAACTTTAAAAACCCTAAACACTAAAAGCTAAACCTAAACCTAAACTAAATAAATAAAAAACTAAACTAAATTAAAACTAAATAAAATAAAATGAAATAAATAAACTAAAACTAAATCTAAACTAATTATATATAAAGTATAAAACTAAACTTAAATAAAATAAATAAAACCTAAACTAAACTAAAATATTTAAATTATAAATAAAATAAAAATAGCTACAATAAAATAAAATAAAAAAAATAAAATAAAACTAAATAAAAACCTAAACTAAAGATAAACCTAAAATTAAATAAATAAAATAAACCTAAACCCTATTAAAACCTAAACCAAAATTAAAATAAAATAAACCAAATAAAATTTAACCTAAACTTAAATTAAAATAAATCATGTAACCAAGACCTAAAATAAACTAAACCTAAACATAAACTAAACTAAATAAAATAAAATAAACCAAATAAAACTAAACCTAACTAAAATAACCTAAAATATAAAATAAAAACCTAAACTAAACCTAAAGAAAATAAAAACCTAAAGAAATAAAATAAAACCTAAGCGTAAAAATAAAATAAAAAAACTCAGCTAAAATAAACTAAATAAAAAAATAAAATAAAATAAAAAGGCAAATAAATAAATAAATAAATAAAAATAAAATAAAATAAACTCAAATAAATAAATAAATAAATAAACTAAATAAAGCCTAAACCTCTTTTACTTAATTTTAAGAAAAACCACACACCTAAATCTAACCATAAACCCAAATACAAACCTACCTCACCACTAAATCCTAAATCTGCAGAGCGTTAAACCCTAAAAGTAAAACCTAAAATCCTAAACCCTGGCAAACCTACCTAAACCTATAACCCTAGACCACAGACCCTAAACACAAAACCTTAAACTGAACACTAAACCCTAACGCTAAACCTAAGAATGGCCAAAACCTTGGCATAGAACATCACCATCAACTAGGCTTAGATCAGATCTGGGGTGGAAGCTGAGGAGGTAGTAGTTATCAATGTGGTGGTGGTGGGGATCTAGAGAGTCTTGGTGGATGTCGAAGTCATGGTGGGCAGTGGTGGTTAGGTGGGAGGAGTGATAGATATTCTGACGTGGTGGTGGCGGAGGAGAGATCTAAAATATGATGGCAAATAAATAACTTACTACTCGAGAAGAGGGTGGATTCGATGAGAAGCTGGAGAATCGATGAATGATGAATCCGATCTGTACTTATGGAACGTGTCTTTATAGTAGAGATGTTCTACTTATCTAGGTTATTAATTTTCTCTATGGGTGCTCATTTTTTTATGTGATCCCTTGTGTCTTAGAAAACTTGGGGTGCTATTTGGTTGATGAAATTGAAAGGAAGAAATGTTGAATCTGATTTTTTCTATTAAAAAAAAAAACCTTAAACCCTACCCTAAAAAACTTAAACCCTAAACCTAAACCTAAGCCCCAAACCATAAACCTCAAACCTAAACCCTAAAATATACCCTAAACCAAAAACTAAAACCTAAAACTAAATAAAACTTAAATAAATAAATAAAAACCTAAAAAAAATAACTAAGCATAAACTAAAACCTAAAAACCTAAACCTAAACCTAAAAGAAAATAAAAAATAAAATAAAAAACTAAAAAATAAAAGAAAAACCTATTCAAACTAAAAATAAAACCTAAATAATAAAAAACTAAATAAATAATAAAATAAACCTAAAATACTAAATAAAATTTAAATAAAAAAAATAAACCTAAAATAAAACCTAAAATAAATAAAAATAAACCTACCATAAACTAAAATAAATAAACACAAAATAAAATAAAATAAACAAAATAAAATAAACCTAAACCTAAACTAAAATAAACTAAATATAACTAAACCTAAACCTAATAAACTAATAAACCAAAATGGATAAAATATACTATAAAATCTACATAAAAAATAAAACCTAAAATAAACCTAAAATAAACCTAAACCTAAAACTAAAATTAAACCTACTTAAACTAAACCTCTAAAATAAACCTCTAGATAAACTAAAATAACCTAAACTAATTTAAACTTAAAATAAATAAACTAAACTAAATTAAAAATAAACCTAAATAAAATCATAAAATAAACTCAAATAAAAAATAAACTAAATAAACTTAAACTGTCGGGTTTGCCAATAAAACCCTAAATCCTACCCTAAACCCACCCTCACTACACCT
Source organism: Cymbidium sinense (assembly GCA_021442155.1). NCBI lineage: Eukaryota > Viridiplantae > Streptophyta > Magnoliopsida > Asparagales > Orchidaceae > Cymbidium > Cymbidium sinense. The sequence continues at coordinate 29,761 of JAKCPB010001820.1, read as the reverse complement.
AAACCACAATGCTAAACCCTCACTAAACCCTAACCCTCTAAATAACCTAAAACCCTAACCTAAACCCTAAATAAAACTCTAATCACAAAACAACTAAACCCAAAACCCCAAACCTAAATCACAACCTAACCAAACTAACCCTAAACCCTAAGTATGGGCAACACCTTGATAGCATTAACATCACTGAGAACTAGGCTTAGTCTAAATCTAGTGGTGGAGGCAAAGGTGAAGGTGATAGTTATCATAGTGGTGGTGGGGATCTGAGGTCTTGGTGGATATGGATGTGGTGGTAGGAGGTCTTGGATGGGAGGTGATAGAGGTTATAGCTGGTGGTGGCGGAGGGAGAGATCGGGGATATGATGGTGGATCATGCTACTCAAGAGGTGGGGTGGTGATAAAGGAGAAGAAGAATAGTGATCGATCTGCTTTTCTGATAGAGACTATTTATTATGGTTTTAATTTGCTTAATGGGTGCTCATTTTTTATCTATGTCATCACTTTGTCTTAGAAAACTTGGGGTGATTCTTAGTTGATGAAATCAAGAAGAAAAAATGTTGAATCTAAATTTGTTCTATTTTAAAAAAAAACCTTAAATCTAAAATAAAACTTAAACCCTAAACCTAAAACCACAAATCACAAACCCTAAACCCTAAACCCTAAACCCTAAACCCTAAACTCTAAACCTAAACATTAAAACCATAAACCCTAAACCCTAAACCTTCTGACCTAAAAACCTAAACCCCCAACCTAAATCTTGAATAAAGATGTCATTATTAGTATATAAAGAATGACCAATCTACTTAGTTATGGTAGCTAAAGAAAATGTCTTCAAGATACTTTCCCTTAACTATTAGATATTTGAATACCCTAAACCTAACCTAAATCACATTATAATACCATATTATAGTATAATGTAACATCAAATGTTTGAACATGTAGTGATGTGTTTTTTGGATGTTATAAAATGTTTTGAAATGTTTTAATATATTATGGTATTGTACCATATAGTCTATATTAATATAAATCATAAAAATATTGATTTAAAAAAGCAGATGATGAAATTTATTAAATTTCATGTGGAATTAGGTTGTAGTACCAAAGGGGTGCTACGCCACTTGTAGTCTTAAAAGTAAGATTTTATGTTCAAAATAAATATTATATGTTGTTGCATAGTATAGTATCATATATTATAATATATTGTTCTACGATTTTAAATTCTTTTAGTATTTTACAATCATACAGTCAAGCTTACACTAGCATTATTTATAAAAATGTTGGCAAAATTCATAATAGGTAGAGCATGGCATCATAATATATTGTCCCAATTCAAAATATGTAAGTGATATAACTAAAATATATAATTTTTTTTTATTTTTAGACTAATTTTATGATTTTTTATCTTAAGCAATTCCTTTTGATTTGATATTCAATATAATATAATATAATATAATATGTTATAGTGTATTATAATATAGGATGCCATAACATAGTGTAGCATCATACATTGTAGCGTACTATTGTGTATTACTTATTTTTTGCTTATTTTACTTTCTTATAGTATGATGTAGAAGAGTTTGTACCAGTATAATTCATAAAATACTATTTTATACGGTGAGATGATGGGATTTGGCCAAATTTAAGGTAAGATTTAGGGAACATCATTGGGGTTGTGCTATGGTGTGTCATTTAATCTAAAGAATGAAATTTTACATCAAAATAAATGTTCATTTTCAACCAAATTTTATAAATTTTTTGCTTAAAGTTATTCATTTTAAGGTGTAATGTAATATAATATATTATATGAAAGCATATTGAAATATAATGTACATAACAATATAACTTCACATATATATGAATTTCATGGGTGTTATTAAATGTTATTGTACATTTTAGTATGTTTTACTTTAGTTATAATACATTGGGTCAAAACTCATAAATATTAATTTGAAGGTTGAGATGGAAGAATTTGGCCAAATTCATGGCACACACCAGAAGCAACACCAAAAATTATGCTATTTTGTACCATTTTAATAGAAAATAACAATTTTACATCCAAAATGAACATATTTCATATTTTTTTAGAAAATTTTGTTTTTTTTCCTTTTAAATGATTTTAATGAGCTTTATGTTAGACAATATATTATATTATAGCAAATTATAAAATGACATCATATATTATAATATAATATAGTGTGCTAATTCACACTATAATATGTTTAGCATGATAGAATAGTTAGTTTGAGCATCAAATCATAAAATGTTGATTACAATGTTAAGATGATGTAATTTGATGAATACTATTAGGCTTTTGGTTGAAGTATTAAAGGTGTGCATAAGAGAAGAAATAAGATTTGATGAGAATTCATGTCAAGGACATGGAGGCAAATCCATTAGGGATCACACATAATTGGACATGACATGTGAGGGGGTCTAGAGGCATAGAAGAAGAAAATATGCTGGGGATAAGGTTTGAATTTGATTTGATTATATGATTTATGGAAAGAAGATACGTTGGGGATAAGAATCTATAATCCGTTAGGGATTATGATCGAATCAATTTTAATTTGTTTTGTTTTAACTGATGTGGAGGCATATCTACTAGAGATATGGGCTGAGTCTGCTGAGGATGGTATATGAACCTTCCACTAGGGTTGGGCTATTCCACGGTGATTAGGATTTATGTTTAATTTCATAGATTTATTTGTGGATGTATCCACTAGGAATAAGAGTTTGGTTGGATTTCTTTGATTTAGACTCTTTTGGGGGAGTTGGTTTAATTTGGCTCCACTAGGGAGGTTGGTTTTGAATTTAATTTGTTTGCTTGACTTGTTTATATATGATTTAGGGCTATACTAGGGAGAAGGGTGTAATTTAACTCCACAAGGGAAAATCAGATTGGGTTTGATTTAATGAGTTAATGTATGGACCTTATGTGCAATGGATAGAAAAGGGTTATATCGACTTGACTATCTCAAGTTTGCAAATCCAAAGAGATTGTCTAGGTTGCGGGGTAGAGCTAAACCTAAGGGGTTTCCTTTGGTGTGCGGTGTGCTAGGAAGAAGGTGCGGACTTACATCTTCAAAAAACAAGTTGTGACTATTGGATGCACAACAAATTGAACTTGGGGTGACTCTGATTGTCACAGGGACTTATGTCAACTCAAAGTAGTCAGGGTTAATTTTATCTTAATTTCATGTGATTTGATATGGTTTGTTTGGTTTAGTTTGATTTCAAATTGAGGGCATATCTGCTGGGGATGTGAGCTTGGTCAAATTTGATAGATTTAGTTATGGACCATGTCGGTGTGTGATGGACCCACTGAAAAGGGGCTATATCGACTTGTCCTATCTTAAATTTGAAAATCAAATGGATGATAGTCTTGGTGCTGGACACTAGCTAAGGGTTGCCTTTGATTAAAAGCAGTATCTTTGGAAAAGATGGTAATCCACCATTTAAAGAAAAATACTTAAACCTAAACCCAACACTCTAAATCCTAAAACCACAAGCCTAAACTCTAAACCCCAAAACCTAAGCTAACTCTAAACCTAAACCCAAACTTAATAAAACAAAACTAAACTAAAATAATAATAATAATAAAAACTAAGAACAAATAATAAAACCTAAGCGAACTAAAACTAAATAAATAAATAATAATAAAATTAATAATAAACCTAAAACTAAATAATAAATTAGTATTAACTAAGTAATAATAACTATATAATAATAATAATAATAATAATAATAATAATAATAAATAATAATAATAATAATGGTAATAATAAACTAAAAATAATACTAAACCCTACTAAAATAATAACCCATAATAATAAACTAAAACTAAAAACTAAAGAACTAATAAACTACTAACCCCAACCAAATTAAACTAATAATAATAATAATTTATCTAAACTAAAATACCTAAACTAATATTAAACAATATAGCTAAGAATAAACTAGACTAAAATGAACTAAGTGATAAAGAAGCAAAGAAACAAAACTAGGCTAAAGACACTAAACCATAATAACCCAAATATAAAACTTAAGGCTTAACCAAATACTAAAGGCAAAATTGATCTAAGATGTATAATTAATAATAATAATAATAATAATGTGTAATAATAATTAATAATATTATCTTGATATTAAACCCTATAAATAAATGAATGGCTATAATAGACTAAAACCTAATGGCAGTAAATACTAGTAAGCCCTCAGTCCTTTTGTTTAGAGCCCCCTAGGCCCTAGATCTAGGTTTGAATCTAAAACCCAGGGGATGAGCCCAGACCCTGGGCCTGAAACTGGGCCTAGGCCATGACAGAGCCCTGGGCCTGACCATAACCTAAAGGCTAAACAAAAAAATAAATAAATGAGGCTGAGCCCTAAAAGATAAAACCTGGGCTTAAACTGGATAAAACCTAAATAAAATAAAACTACATAAGATAAAATAAAAAATAAAATTTTAAGACCTAAACTATAAAAAACTTAAATAAATAATAAATAAAACCTAGGCCCAAAACTAGACATTAAATAAAATAAAATAAACAAATAAAAGCCTAAAGCTAATTAAATAAATAACCAAAACCTAAATAAACTAAACCTAAACCTAAACTAAATAAAATAAATAAAATAAACTAAAATAAACCTAAACTAAAATAAACATAAAATAAACTAAATAACTAGACCTAAAATATAAAATTATACTAATCCGACCTAAAATAAAACTAAACTAAATAAAAATAAATAAAATAAACTAAACTAAATAAACCCCTAAAATAAACCCTAAACTAAAATAAACTTAAAATAAATAAACTAAACTATAAAATAAAATAAACTTAAATAAAATAAAATAAAGTAAACAAAATAAATAATAAACTAAATACTAAATAAATATAAACTGTCGGTTTGCTTAATTTAAAACCACCATCCTATGCCCTAAACCTCTACCTACCCTAAAACTCAAAAAAAATAAAAGATAAAATAAATAAATAAACTTTGCCCTGAGCTGCTTTTGTGGTTTCGTGATTTTAAAGACTGAGCTCCCTGGGCTGGGAGCCACCCAGGCCCCACTAGGCTGATCTGACTGAACCTAGGCCTAATCATGGAGCCCTAGGCTGAAAAAGACCCTACCCCAGACTAGGCCCTGGCCTAAACCCCAGGAGGCCTGAGCACTAGGCCCTGGTTTGAAAAGACCTGGCAGCCTGGGCTTTAGGCCAGCCTGGGCCCTGAGGACAATGACCTGGGTGGGCTTTGCCTGAGCCCCAGGCCACACATGCCACTGGGCCCTAGGCCTAGAAGACCTGGGCACTGAGCCCCAGGCCTGAAACCCTACTAAAGGCCAGAAGGCCCTGAGCCCTAAAGCCCTAAAATTAAAGAGTTAAATAATAAAACCTACAAAAGATAAATAAAGATAAAGATGAAATAAAATAAAACTAAAAATGAGTAAAGATAAAAATACTAAAGATAAAGTAAATGAAATAGAAAGCTAAAGTTAAACAAGCCTAAAAACTAGATAAAATACAGCTAAATGAAGATAATACCTAAAATAAATAAAACTAAATAAAAAAAATAAACATAAAATAAATAAAAGAAACCCTAAACTAAAAAACCTAAATACAAAATAAAATAAAACCTAAATAAAAATAAACCTAAACTAAAAAAAAAAACTAAACCTACACTAAAATAAAATAAAATAAACCTAAACTAAAACTTAAACCCAAAATAAAAAAAAAAAAATAAAACCTAAACTCAGGCTTTAAAATAAAATAAAACTAACCCTAAAGGAATAATATAAAAAATAAAATCAAAATAAACATAAACTAAACCTATAATAAACTATAAAAACATAAATTAAAATAAATTAACTTAAAATAAATACTAAAAATAAAAAAATAAACATAAATAAAATAAAATAAATAAAATAAATAAAAAATAATCTAAATAAACTAACTAACATAAATCAACTGGTTTGCTTAATTTTTTAAAAACTCTAAACCCTAAATCCTAAACCCTAGTCCTGGCCTTCCCTACCACAGACCTAGGTAACCCTAAATCCTGACCCTAGGCCTACAACCCTAATCCTAAAACCACCCTAAACACTAAAAGCTAAATCATAACCACAACCCATGGCCAAAACCCTCATAAAACCCTACTACACCGTAAACAATAAACCTAAAATAAAAAGATTGAAACCCAAAACTAAATAAAATAAAATAAATTAAAATAAACCTAGGTTAAACTAAAAATAAAACCTAAAATAAACTAAAGATAAAATAAAACCTAAATTTAAACCTAAAATTAAAAGAAACCTAAACTTAACATAGATAAAATTTAAACTAAACTAAAAATAAGCAAAACCTAAACCTAAATAAACTAGTAAAACCTACTAAGAAAATAAATACTTAAAATAATCTATAAATAAAAAAAAAAATAAATCGGATGATAAATAAAATAAACTAAGATAAATAAAGAATAAACTAAATAAAACTAATCATGGGTTTGCTTTTCTTAAAACAAAACCTAGCCCACTGACCCTATGACTAATCCACAGGCCCTACTAATTATGAACTCTCTTGGGCATGAGCCACTGAGCTGAGCCTAGGCCTTGGACCTTACCTGAGCTAAGGCCCTAGGCCCATGCCTGGGCCCTGAGCCACACTAGGCACTGAGCCCAATGCAGAGCCACTAGTTGACCTATCATGAGCTGACAGGCCCTAGGCCTGAGGCATGGCCTAATCACAGTCCTGGGCCTGGACCCTTCTGACTCTAGGCCCTGAGGCTAGGCCCACTGGGCCTACTACACTGGATCCTGAGCACTGGGCTAAGGCTTACCACTGACCTCTGCAGGCTGAAACCTTGGGCCCTGGGCTCTGGATTGACCCTAGGCCCCACTCCCCAGAGCCTAAGATCAAAGATTAGGCCCACTGCCCAGGGCTGAGGTCAAACCCTGAGCAGGCAGAGGCCCTGATCACTGAGCCCAGGCCCTGGCGTTGATCCTACTGGGCCCTAGATCAATGTGGGCCACTGGGCCTTTCAAGCCCTGGGCCACCTGGGCTCTAGATCTGAGGCCTGATCTAATAAGATAATATGCTGAGCCTATAAGAAATAAGATAAAAAATAAATAAAAGAAACTTAAACTAAAATAAACTTAACCTCAAAAATAAGATAAAATAAAAATGAAAAAATGAAAATAAAATAAATAAAATCTTAAAATTAAACTAAAGATAAAATAATCCTTGGATAAAACTAAAATAAAATAAAACTAAAATAAAATAAAATAAAATAAAAATAAATAAAATAAAATAAATATAAAATAAACCTAAAAAAACATGAAATAAATCCTAAAAATAAAATAAAAAAATAAAATAAACTTAAACTAAGAAAACCTAAAACTATAATAAAATAAAATACACCTAAACTAAACTAAAGATAATGAGCTAAAAAAAAAAATAAAACATAAACCTAAACCTAAATTAACTACATAAACTAAATAAATAAAATAAAACTAAATTACTAAACATAAACTAAAATAAAATGTAAAAAACTAACATAAACATAACTTAAAACCAAAAAAAAAATAAATAAACCCTAAATTCTACCCTCAGTCCTAAACCCCCTGACCCTGGACCTGGGCCACGGATCCTAGGCCTAACCTGACCTAGATCCTAAGCCCCTAGCCATTGATCATGAGCCCTGACCCTGTGGCCTAAAGACCCTAAAAGCAAGACCACAGGCCACTGAGGCCCCAGGCCACTAACCCTAAATAAATTGACCCTAGGCTAAATAAAATTAAATGAGCCTAAGTTAAACTAAAAATAAACCTAAATCAAAGATAATTTAAACCTAAATTAATAAGACCTAACTTAACATTGTAAAATATTTAAATACTAAAATGAGCCTAAACCTAGGCTCAAAAAACTAGGTAAACCTGACTAAAATAAATAAACTTAAAATGGATAATCTAAAACAAGATAAAATAAAATAAAAATAAATCTAAATGAAAATAAAATAAATAAAACTAAAATAAATAAAGAATAAACTAAATAAACCAATCCTTGGGTTTGATTCTTTTAAAAGATAAACCTAAACCCTGACCCTAGGCAGGTCTAAAACTAATCCTAGGCCACAAACCCTGATTAACTAAACCAAGCCCTGACTCTTAGGCATTTAAAGGCATGACCTGAGCCAAGGCCACTAAGCCTGACTAAGCCAGCCAAGGCTCACTCCTACCTGTGCTGAGTAAACCCTAAGCCTAGAGCCCAAGGTGCACAGCACTGGTTGACACTAGGCCAGGCTGGCCCTGATCTGGATCCTGAGCCTGAGGCCAGATGCTGACCTGGCCTGGGCCCAGGCCACTGAGCGCAGACTCTGGACTGACAGACTGGGCCCCTCTGGGCTTAGGCCACCCCTGGCTCTGAGGCCTGCAGGCCCTGGGCCAGGCCCTGAGCTCTATTGACCTGGGCGGCCACTGATCTAGGCCAGATCATCATAAAAGGCTAGGCCCCAGAGACAGGCTAAAGCCCTAAAGCAGGCACTAGGCCTGATCCCCACCCCAGACCCTGCGTTGATCACTGGGCAGCCAAGACCCTCCTGGGTGTGGCCAGGCCACTGAGCTACCATGGGCCCTGGGCCACAGGCCACTATCTAAACTGATATGACCAGATAAAATATATGCTACCTAAATAAGATATACAGATAAAATAAGATAAAACTTAAACTAAAATCCTAAACCTCTAAAATAAAATAAAGAAAATGAAAATATAAATAAAATCTTAAAAACTAAAGATAAAATAATCCTTGGATAAAAACCTAAATAAAATAAAACTAAAATAAAATAAAAATAAAATAAACCTAAAATAAAATAATAAACTAAATATAAACCAAAACCTAAAAAACATGAAATATCCTAAAAAATAAATAAAAAAAATAAACCTTAAAAGAAAAAAAAATAATAAAATAAAATACACTAAACTAAACTAAAATAAATGAGCTAAAGAAAAAAACTAAACCTAAACCTAAAATTAACTAAACATAAACTAAATAAAATAAAATAAAACTAAAATTAAACTAAACATAAACTAAAATAAAATGTAAAAAACTAACATAAAACATAAAACTTAAACTAAACAATAAAAAAACCTAAACCTAAACCAAAATAAAAAATAAAACCTGGACCTAAAACTAAAATAAAAATAAAACTCAACTAAAAATAAACTAAACTAAACCTAAACCTAAAAATAAACTAAATAAGAAAACTTAAACTAAAATAAATAAACTAAAGTAAAACAAAATAAACTAAATAAAACTAAATAATGAACTTAAATAAAATAAAAGATAAATAAATTGAATAAATAAAAAAAAACTAAATATACTAAATAAACCTAAATCTACTGATTTACTTAATTTTAAAAACTTATATTCTAAACTCTAAAACTGACATTAAACCTGTACTTTAACCTGATTGTAAACCTGGCTACCACTAAAGCATAATCCATAAAACCTAAACCATAAACCACACCCACCCTAAACCCAATCTACACTACCCTAAACCCCAAACCCAAACCCTAAACTAAACTAAAGTAACTAAATAAATTAAAAATAAATCTAAACACTAAAACCTAATAAACCTAAACATAAACCAAAATCCTAAGAATTGGTAGAACTTTGATGCTAGGAACAACACTATCAACTAGGCTGGGTCTAGATCTCAAGATGGAGGTGAAGGCGGAGGGGCCACTTATAATGGTTGTGGGGATCTAGATCTTGGTAGATATGGAGGTGGTGGTGAGCGTGGCTGATGGAGGCGGAGGGTGAAGGAGGTTAAAGCCGTGGTGGTGACGGAGGGAGATATCGGGGATATGATGGTTGATCCAGCTAGTTGAGAGGCCAGGGTGGTTCTGATGGGAATTGGAGAAATTAAAGAACGGCCAATTCGATCTGCTGCTTATGGAACTATGTTATTATAGTAGAGACGGTTCTAGTTATCCATGGTTTTATTTGCTCTATACTCATTTTTGATCTATGTCATCACTTGCATCTTAGAAAACATAGTGTGTCACTTAGTTTATGAAATCAAAAAGGAGAAATTTTGAATCTTAATTTGTTCTCTATTAAAAAAACCAAAAACCCTAAACCCTAAACTAAAAGAAACCTAAAGCATTAATAAAAATAAAATTAACCTAAAACTACACTAAAATAAATTAAACTAAATTAAATAAAACCTAAAACCTAAAAATAAACTAAACCTAAGCGTAAACCTAAACCAAATAAAATAAACTATACTAAAATAAACTAAACCTAAACTAAAATAAAACCTAAAATAATCCCAAAATAAAACCTAATAAATAAAAAAATGTACCTAAAAAATAAACCTAAAATAAAAAAATAAAACCTACTAAAATAAAATAAAATATAAGAAACTAAAAATAAACATCAATCTAAACCTAAACCAAAAATAAACTAAAATAAATAAACTAAATAAATATAAACTAAATAAAAATAAATAAAATAAATAAGATAATAAAAACAAAAAAAACTAAATACCTAAACTGCTTGTTTTGAATTTTAAAGACTCTCACTAGGCAGTGAGCCCTACCCTAAATCCTGGGCCCTAAACCATCACTAAGACTGACCCTGGCCCTAGGCTCTAGCCCCAGACCCTAGAGGCTTAAAGAAAGATTAAAAAATACCACTGCTGACCTAGGCCCTGACCCTGGGCTAAGACTAGCTCAGGCTTAAGGCTTAGGCCCTGGGCTAAAGGCCCTGACCTGGGCCCTAGATCTGCTGGCCTGGGATGACCTGGGCCCTTGCACTGGACCAAGGCCTGACCTGATCCTGAGCCAGGCCCAAGACCATGAGCAGGCCCTGATCCTGGGCACAGCAGGCCCTGACCGGACATGGGCCCTGTGCTGGGCTCTGGGCCAGGCCCTGAAAACCAGGCTGGGCCCTGGGCCTAGCGCAGGCCCTGAGCCCTAGGCTAACTCCCAATCCCAACCCTAGTGGTGAGCCCTTTGAACTGAGCCACTGGCGATAAGCCCTGGCTATCATGGGCAGCCAGGCTACCTAAGCTAACCTAGGCTCCTGCCTAATAACCCACTACCTGACCAAACTCTACCACTAAACCTAACCCTGAGCCTACCACTGAGCTAAAACCTAAACCTAAACCTAAACCTACTAAACTAAACTAAACTAAACTAAACTAAACCTAAACCTAAACTAAAATAAATTAAACTAAACCTAAACACCATAAACCTTAATAATCATATCCTCTCGTGGTTTAGTAATTTCATTTTCCCTTCATTTTCCTTTTCCTTGCGCTTGGCTGATTTTGGATCATTCACGATCAATTTTTTTGATTGTTTGTCTCTGATTAGCCTCAAATGTGATTTTCCATTTACTCTTTCAATGGCAGAGGAGCCAATTTCCTCACAGCCGAGCTTATCCATCTTGGAGGCATCGACTAGGGCATCTGATTTACATGGAATTATGGATTCAAAATCATTTGCTACTCTGCCTACAGTTAATTCCTTTAAGGATGCATTATCTGGTAAGAACCTTTCCCCTAATGCTTCGGTGAATTTGATCTCAACCTCCTGTCATGGGATGCACGATATTATGTGCTCGAATCTAGATGTGGAAAAGTTGGCTTTTGAATTCTCATTAGTTGGTAAATTTTTCTTTGTATTGAAAACATCCAGATCATTTTTCATAGCCTAGAACTTTTAGGTGTTTTCACTTGTAATTGATTGATCAAGGCATATTTTAATTCAATTCTCTAATGACTTAGATTATTCAAGAGATTTTGCTCATCGCTCTTACTTTGTTTTTAATTGTCAAATGCGACTTCTGAAATGGTCTCCTCTTTCTAATATAGAAGAGGAATCCCCAATTGTTCCTATATGGCAAGCTCTTCCTAATATGAGAATACATTATGTTACACATCAAGTTCTCTTTGTGGTTAGGGATCTCTTTGGTCGACCTCTTGAAATTGATTGACCCAGTGAAAGACCATACATTTGTTCATATTTTGGTTGAAATTTATATCTCTAAAAGCATCCTAAAGAAGTTTGGATTGGCTCAAAGAAGTTGGTTATAATCAAAAGTTGAATTTGAGAATTTTCTATTTTTTTTTGTAAGATTCATGGCCATGATCATTCTGAATGTTTTGTGTTGCATCCTCAACTTAAAAAGAAAAAAATTGCCGGATACTAATCCTACTCCATCAAATGAAAAAATCGGTAAATTTTCTTATGTGCCTAAAGTCACTCAAAATGGGAATCCTACCCCTACCCTACTCCTTTTTTATCCACTACTTTGTCTATTGGAGAGCAATCTGAGCATGTTAAAATTAATGCTTATGAGGTTAGTGAGGAGGCTAATATTATTTTCTTCTAATTGTAATAATTTGGCTCTTCAAGACAATACCTTCACTTTCAGTCCTACCCCTTTAGGCTAGTGAACGAGGAGACTCATATGAATCTTAATGGAGAGTTGAATGGAAATCTCAGGATGGATCAAAATCTGAAAACAAATTCTAGAGTTGATCCTTTGATGAAGGAACAAACTCTAAAAACTGTTGATCCTTTGATGATGGAACAAAATTTGAAAACTAATTTTGAAACTGAGCATGTAATTTGTGCTATTAATGGCTTCACAACCTCTCCTTCTCCTACTCTTTAGAGTGATACGCATCTTAACCCAACAATTTTGACATTGAAGAAAGGGAAATTATCATTAGAAATGCTTTGGTACATGTCCTATTTTGAATATCACAAATCAGTCTCTCGGATGGTGATTCTTTGGACAACGATAGACCTTCTTAAACTATTTTTTTAAAAAATCACTAAATGCTAGAATGTTCACTAACTTGACTCCACTAGAACTACTAGATCTTCTCTAACTTCCCATAAATAACTATTTCTAGTTTTCTTTTCTTCCTGCTTTATTATTTCTTTAGTTATCTATTTTACTTTCTTTTCTTATTTTATTATGATCAACTTACTAATTTGGAATGTTCGGAGTATTGGGACTCTCATTGTCATGTATTAGAAGTCTTTATTATAACATAACCTTACTTATTATTATTGAACCATTCATACACTCTTCTAAGATAAACCATGTTGCTAGAATTCTTGGCATTCAAAACTTCTTTTATAATATTAGTAATAAAATTGGTATTTTTGGAATAATTTAGTCAACATATATATCCTTGATGATCTTCAACAATTGGTTAATGTCCACATCTCATTGGGTGAATTTTCTGTTCTAGGTTCTTTTATTTATGCTTCTTGTAATAGAGTTGGTAGGAAAATCCTTTGGGATAACTTAAGAATCTTTGCCTAGGTCAACAAACCACGGTTGGTTGGGGTGATTTTAACACTATTCTCTCTTCCTGAAAGAAGGTGAGGTAGCTCTCCTAACACTCATTCCATGGAAGGCTTTTCTAATATGATTCTTGATTGCAATCTGATTGATATCGGCTATTCAGGTTGGATTATAAATGGCATAACTCTAGACTCTGACAGTAGCTTGACAGAACTCTTTTTAATTCTCTTTGGATCAATCAATGGCCCCTTACTTATGTTGAACATTTGATCAAAACTTTGTATCATGCTCCACTTTTGATTTCCAAAATCCCTCTAATAGATTATCCTCCCCAACCTCTTTGATTCCAAAATATGTGGATCCAGCAGTTGATTTCATAAATGTTGTATCCATATGGATAGCTCCTCTTCATCGAATAATTGATTAAGGGCATGATTAATTACCTAACCTTATTTGGGGTCTTCTTGCTTTTGCTATTTCCCTTTGTTAATGGTAAGGTGTTCCTATTTTGCTAACCTTTGGATGGAGATATTTTCACTTATCGGATGGATTTCTTTGGAGGAGATGTTTTACTTTACTTTACTTCGATCATCGGGGTTCTTGCCATCAATATTTTGTTTATGGGTCTTCTTGTATCTATTTTCCATTTTATGATTAAGGTTGTGTTTTGTCTCTTTTCCTTTTTTGAAATATGTCTTTGGGGCTCATGACTTTCTTTGTCTCATTATTTAATTGCTATATTTTTGTATAGCTTCATGGCATAATTTATCTGTCTTTTCTATCTTTAATAGGGTTGTGGCCAATCTTATGCTCTCTAACCTCACCTCCATAACATGAGAAAGCGCAATACCCTTATTATTATTATTATTTCTTTCGGGATCGAAATTACTTCTTGATTTCCTTACTATTTTTTGATGATGTTGGCTTTTGCTCTTGGTTTGCTTTTCTTTACCTTGAAGGATTTCAATGATGGCTCTCCTTTGAACCCTTTTCAAGTCTATGTTGTACCACTATTTTTCTGGATTATCTTATGGTGGGTGCAATAATTTTGCTATTTTATTTGTTGGTTGTTGGATTTTTGGTCTTATGTCAGGCATACAGGGTTATTTTTACGATTATTTTTTTGTTTGCGACGACTCTTATCACGATGTTTGTGGTCTATTTAATGTTGTTGTTTTTCCATCTTGGTTCGTTAGACATATCACTATCATTATGCTATTACTACTTGGATATTAACTTATGCTATCTGAATGGGTGGTTTTATGGCCAGCTAGCTGTTATTTGCTACCTTGGTTGTTGGATGAATTGGATTATTAGGTTTTATGCCCAGCAAGCTGCTACTGGGGTTGTCTCTCTGATTATCTTTATTTGGTGTTTTTTGCGGTGGGGTGTAGCTTATTACCTATGGCTTCTGGTCCACCTAATTTGTTGATGCATTCCCATCTTGGTTTATTACACTTGCATTTCTGTTGTATTTTGGGTTTGGGTTATCTTTGTCTCACTTTACATTTGCTATTTGTTAACGCAATGATTATTAACAAGGGTTGGTTGCATTGCTTATTAATGGGTTCCTTTTAGGCCATATTCACTTTTCAGCTGTAAGTTTCATATATGTCCCATATGATTGGGATGGTGTTATTTACATGCTAATTGATTTTCTTAGCAGGATTACAACAGGCTTTTCAACTGGTTGTATATTGTTTCTATCCTCTACTTGGCCTTTTATGCTGTTTTCTTGTGGTGGGTTTTCATACTGGCCTAATTATACTCTTGGCTCTGGTATTAAAAAGGTGGATCTGGCAAAGATGGGTCATTTTCATGTTTAGGGATTCTCATGCTATGGTGACTATATCGATGATATTTATCCTGCATGAGATCCCCTTTCCCATTCTGCTCTTTGCTGTCTACTTTTCTATAGTGTATATGGATTTGTTTAGGTTTGCAGGCACTAAGGCTCATAAGACTTTCAATAAATGGCTGCTATATTCCCACAGGTTTGTAGGCTATGATGGCTATGATGATTTCACCCCTTTTTGGTTTGGTAGTAGCTCTTGTGGTGTAACCCTTCATTTGAAGTTTGGATGCTCATATTTACATCGCCCCAATTTGGTGTGGTGAGCTGAGCCTTCTCTCACACACTTCTCTATAATTTTTCTCGGTTTATGCTACTTTAATTTTCACTTTGTCTTGCTTTAAGCTTCTAATTTTTATCTTTCTACATTTTTTGCAAATGCATTTCTCTTTTTCTCTTGCAGGTTTCCTCCCTAGTGTCATGATTTCTCTCTCTCATCTGAAGAGCTTTTGGCAGATCTATCCATTGGCTTATCTATGTTAATCAGTTTGTATCTTTTGCTTTCTTTTCTCTTTTATTTTGCTTTTGGTTGTACTTAGATATGATTTACTCTCTAGGCTGATTGTAGCTCTTCGAGCAATAGCTTTGGAGTTTATCCCCTGTTAAGGGCCTTGTAACCCTCTTTTTGTGACAATAAAATTCCCCTTATATGGGGTTTCCCAAAAAAAACCTTTAAACAATAAACCCACAAACACTAAAACCCTAAAAAACCACAACAATAACCAAATCGTAAACCCTAAACTTAACCCAACCATAAACCCTAAACTGCTCTAAAACCCAACACTAAACTCTAAAATAACCTAAATCACAAACCTAAGGCTAAAACCTACTAACACCTAGGCCACTACTACTGAGCCACAAAACTGACTAAATCCACACAAAACCCTCCCTAAACACCCTGACCTAAGCCCAAAAGGCCAAGAATGCCCAGAGCTCAAGGCCAGAGGCCTAAAGATCCTAAAACTAACTAATAAAGGCCTAAACTGGATAAAAGATAAAGGTAAAATTTAGAGCTTGGGCCTCAAAAATAAATAATAAACTAGTGAGAATAATATAAAATAAAAAAATAATTAATTAAAAGAAAATAAAATTCTAGATAAAACCTAAATAAAATAATAACTAAAGTTAAAATAAATATAAAAATAAAATAAAATAAAAATAAAATCTAAAAGATAAAAAAATACAAAAACCTAAAGAAATAAAATAAAACAAAATAATAACTAAACTAAATAATAAAACCTGAGTAAAACTAAAATAAATAAAACTACCAGACTAAAATAGATAAAGATAACTAAATTAACTGAAGCCTACTAAATAAACCTAAAATAAAAAGAGGCTAAACCTAGGCCTAAAATAAACCCTAAGCTTAAAATAAATAAATAAAGATTAAATAAATAAACTAAAATGAGCCTAGGCCTAAGTTTGCTTGGTTTTAAAATCTAAATCTTGGACCATAAATCCTAGATCTTATCCTAGGCCCTAAGCCCTAGGCCACAAGGCACACTGACTTTAGGCCACAGGCTCTAGGCACTAGGCCACAGACCTAACTAAAAAAATAAAGATAATAAAAGATCTGACCCACAGGCCAGCCCAGAGCTGACCCTGGGCCAAGGCCTGAGCCTGAGCTGGGGCCACAGGCCAAGACCCTGGCCCTGAGCCACTGAGTCTAGGCCTAATGATAAGGCCAGCCTGAGCTTGCGTCACTGAGCCTGGGCCACTAGGCCACTGATCCTGAGCCCTAGGCCCTGGCTGACCTGATCAGAACCAGAGCCATGGATCTTAGGCACAGGGTTTGGGGTTTGGGGTTTTGGGGTAAATCAAACACACAGATGACAGCCAGGCCCTGGTGACACAGGCCCAGGCCAGACCTGGGCTGGGCTCACTAGGCTGAGCCTGGGCAGCTCACAGATGACCCTGGGACCAGCCTGAGCCACAGATCCCAGAGCCTGTGGCCTTGACCACAGCTGAGCCCTAGACCTAGGCCCACAGGCTGGGCCGGACCCTGAAACCAGGCTCCTAGGCCCTGAGAGGCTGGGCTCTAAGCCCTGAGCCACTGAGCTGACCTGAAGGCAGGCAGTTAGGGTTAAATGAGCCCACAGGGCCTGGGCCTGAGCACTGGGCCCGAGCCCTGGGCCAAGGCCCTGGGCCTAGCTGAAGATCTGAGGCATTAGGCCAGAGGCGTGAGCCACTGAGCCCTGGGCCATAATGGAGTCCTAAGACCCTGATCTTGTCACTGAGGCCAAACCAGAGCTGAGCCCTAGGCTTAAATAAAAGATAGCCTGGATGACATAAAGATATAAATGGATTAACTAACAACTTAGGCTGACCTAAATAACTTGTAAAATAGATAAATAAATAAACATAACTGATTAAAAATAAAATCTAGAATAAAATTCTAAAATAAAATCAGACTAAACTTAAAGATAAAATAAAATAAAATTAAATAAAATCTAAACTTAAGAGATAACCCTTAAATAAGGAAAAAACCTATGCCTAATAAAAAAAACAAAATAAAATAAAACTATCTAAAATAAATAAAACCTAAAAACTAAAATAAACTAAACTAAAATATAAACTAAACAAAAAATAAAATAAAACTCAAAATTAACCTAAACTAAAAATAAGAAAACTAAAAATAAACTAAAATGAAAAAACTAAACTAAAAGAAAATATAAATAAACCTAAACTTAAAAATAAATAATAAATAAATAAAATAATAATTAATAAATACTAAACCTGGGGTTTGCTTGGTTTTAAAAACAGCAAACCTTGGGATACTATCCTGATCTTAGATCTTAGGCCTAAAGTATATAAATGGAACTCTGACCCGGCCCTGGGCCTAGACCACTAAAATGATAGATAAAGGACCTAACTGGGCCTGAACTTGAGCCACTAGGCCACTGGTTCCCAGGCTGACTAGACTAGGCCTAGGATGCTTGGGCTGGAAGCAGTGTCAGGCCTAAGATCTGGCCTGGGCCCTAAACCCAGGAGTCAGAATACTGAGCCTGGGCCATATCTTGCTACAGTGACATGGGCCTGGGCAGGCCTGCTGGGCCACAGACTGCAGGCCCAGGGCCTGACAGGCTGGGCTTTTAGGCTAGATCTTAGACTAGTGGCCTGGGCATGCCAGCCCTAGGCCCAAAGACTGAGCCACAGGCCCTAACCTAGTCCTGAGGACTGAGCCCCAGGCCTTGCTCTGGCCAGGCCAGACCCTGGGCTCAGGCTAAATGGCTCAAGACCCTAGGCCATGGATCCTGGGCCCTGAGGCCACTGGGCATGGATCCATGGGCCTGAGGCTGAGTGCCCTGAGGCCTGGGCTGACCAGCCCTAGGCTGCCCACTGAAGGCTCAGGGGGAATAAGTGCTGGGCAAGGCTTCCCTGAGCTGACCTAAGCCCTGTGCCTGAGATATAGATCCCAGACTGGACATGAGATCAAGGCCTAAAACACAGACTTAGGCTTGATAAAGATACTGGATGACATTAAATAAAATTACCTAATAAAAAAGATTAAAATAAATGGTGGTAAAATAGATAGATTAAAAAACTAAAATCTAAAATAAAATCTAAGGAATAAAACGTATAAAATAAAACTAAAGTTAAAAAAATAAAAGAATGATAAAAGATTAAAATAAAATTAAAGAAATAAAACTAACTAAAAGATTAAACCTTCAAATAAAAAAAACCTAAAACTAAAAAATCCTAAAATAAAAAAATAAATAATATAAAATAAAACTAAAAAAAAATAAAACTGATAAAGTTAATAAAATAAACCTAAAACTAAAAAATAAAATAAACTAAACTATAAACTAAACTAAAAAACATAAACTTAAAAATAAACCAAAAATGAAAAAAACTTTAAAATAAAATAAACCTAAACTAAACCTAAATAAATAATAAAATAATAAATAAAATAAATAAATAAACTTAAACCTAATGGGTTTGCTTAAATTTTTTTTAAAACCCTAAACATTGGATCATAAATCATAAAGCCCAGATCCTAAAAACCACTGGTTCAGCCAGGTGGCCTGGGCCAGGCAGTGCCAGGCCATAAGACCATCTAGTATGGAGTAAAGATGATAAAGATAAATAAGACCCTGACCACACTGGATCTGAACTGGCCTAAGACCCTGAGCCTGGGCGCAAGGCCAGGCCAAGACCCTGGCCCTGGGCTGAGGCTGGCCAGGCTAAGCTGACTGAGGCCGAGGTGCCTGGAGTATGGACCCTAATCAGACCTAGGCCCTAAGACCACTAGGCCCTGAGGCGTGAGCCCTGGGCCCAGCCACTGGCCTGACAAAAGAGTGAAACCTAGGCCCTGGGCTTTGGGCCTGGGCTGGAGCCCTGGGCCAGGCCACTGAGTAGGAAGATGGGCCACCAGAGCCACTGAGCTGACACTGGGCTGAGCCCTGATTCTGGACTGAGTGACCCTGGGTTGATCTGATGAGGCTGGAGCCCTGAGGCTGACCCACACAGGCCCTGAGCTGGGCCTGAGGAGGACTGAGCCTGGCCACTGAGCCACAAGGCCCAGACCATGGGCCTAGGCCCTGGGAGAGGCTGAGGCTGAGCCAGCCAGGAGCTGAGGCCCTGGGCCTGGTCTGATACTGAGATGGGCCACCAGGTGACCCTGGGCCTAGCCTGAGATACTGAAAGGCAGGCCAAGATAAGATCAAAGCCCAGGCACTGGGCCATGACCATGAAAAAACCATGGGTCGTTGACCTAAGCCCACCTCGACTAAAGGCTCTGAAGAGGCACAAGGCAAAAAAAATAAAGTAAAACAAAAAAATAAAATAAATTAAAAACTTAAAACCAAGATAAAATAAAATAAATTAAAACCTAAACCTAAAAATAAAATAAAATAAATAGTAGACATAAACTAAAATAAAATAAATAAAACTAAACTAAACTAAAAAATAAAAATAAATCTAAGATAAAAACTAAATAAAATAAAAACTAAAATAAAAAAAAAATAAAGTAAAATAAAAATAAAATAAAATAAAGTTAATAAAACCTAAACCTAAAAAAAAAACCAAAATAAAAAAAAAACATCTAAAATAAACTAAACCTAAAATAAATTAGACAAAATAAAATAAAATCAAACTAAAATAAAAACAAAATAAATAAAAGCGACAAAAAAACTAAACCTCAAAATAAAATAAAAGAAACTAAAATAAAACCTAACTTAAACTAGAAATAAAACCTAAAATAAACCTAAATGAAAGCTAAAACCTAAACCTAGGCTTAAAAATATTAAAAAAGTAAAATATGTAAACAATAAGCAAAATAAATAAATAAAATGAATAATAGAATAAAATAAAGAATATAAACTAAATAAACTAAAGCTTGGTTTTGATTTTAAAAACACTAGATCTTAGTACAAACTGAGCCAGGCCACACTGAATACAAGATCACAGCCACTGAGCCCACGGCCATGACAGACCTGGGCCCTGAGATCTTAGGCCACAACCCCAGGCCTAGACTTAGAGCCTGGTAAGTAAAGATATAAGTTAAGGAAAATTAAAGATAAAGTAAAACTGATCTAGGCTAAAAAACCTGAGCCTGAGCCTGGCAGGCTAAAGACAGAGATCTCAGGCTAGGCCCACCTGGGCCTGCCTAAGATGACCTAACTGGCCTGCTGCACTGGGCCTGGGCTGCTGACCACCCAGGCCCTAGACCCTGGGCCAAGACTAGGCAGGCAGACCATGGCCACTACCCTGACAGGTGGGCCTAGGCTTGGGCAGGTGGGCCTCAGACAGACCCTGAGCCTGGGCCAGACAGGGGCCAGGTGCTGGAGACAGGCAGGCCTGAGGCCTGGGCGTTAGGGAGGCCTGGATGGGCAGCTGCCAGGAGACTGGGCCAGAGACATAGGCTAAGTAGGCCCTGGGCTGAGCTGAGTGATCACTGAGGCCCTAGGCTGACCTGGTGCCTGAGCACTGGCTGGCTGGGCTGACTAGGCCTGAGCCACTGGGCACAAGGCCACAGGCCTGATCAGCGGGCCCCAGGTTTGGGCCAGGCCACTGGGCCCTGATCTGACACGACCTAGTATGAGCTAGGCTACCAAACCCTGAGGCACTAGGCCTGACCCTGAGAGGCTCTCTAGGCTGAGTCCTGGCCACAACTACATGACACAGGCCACTGGGCCAAGGCCTGGGTACTAGGTTCAGGCTGAGCCCTGAAACAGGCCATGACCTGGAGTCCAATGGCACCATGACCTGCAAGGGCATGCCCAGTGCAGCAGGCCACAGGAGCCTAACATAGGCTAAATCCTACCTGGATGAAAGAGAGAATGAGGCTAAGATTAAAAAATCAAGGCTAAAGGCTTGAGCCTAGCTAAAAATAAGATAAAAACTGTGAATAGCTAAGATAAATATAAAATAAAACTAGGCTAAAATAAATCTAAGATAAAACTGGACTTAAAATAAAAATATAGCGTCAAATAAAATTAAAAAAACCTAAACTTAAAGATAAACCAAAAAAACTAAAACCCTAAATAAAGAAATAAATAAATAATGTTTAAATTAATAGATAAACTAAAGCTAAAATGAAGAGCTTAAGGGTAAACCTAAAATAACTAAACTAAACCCTAAAACTAAATTAAATGAATAAACTAAAAATTAACCTAATCTAAAATAAATAAACACAAAATAAACATAAGAGAGGCACAAACTAAACCTAAAATAAAATATAAGCCTAAACCAAAACCTAAAATGATAATAAAATAAGAAGAATAAATAAAATGATTAACTAAAATGAGTTAAAGATCCACGTTGAGGCGTGAGCCACTGATCAAAGTCAACAACCACTGAGCTGGCCCACAGGACTGACTAGCTATGACCAGATTCTGAGCCACTGAGCCACAAATCACTAAACACTAAACTGAAAAAAGATAAATCAAAAAAGATAAAGATAATAAATGACCTGAGCCTGGATGACACCAGGCCCTGGGCACTGACCCTAGCTGGGGAAGCAGGCGTTAAGACCTAAGTGCCAACCTGCTGCCCTGACCTGACCCTGGGAGCTAAGACCCTGTAGCCCTGGGCCTGAGGCTGGACCCTGGACTGATGGAGCCCTGGGCCTAGCCTGGGCCTCTGATCTTTTGAGGCTGACCTGACTGAGCTTTGGGCCCTAGGCTGACCAGGCGCCAAGGCCAGCAGGCCCTGATTCTAGGCTGACCTGGGCGGGGCTCTAGATCTTGGGCCCTGCTGACCTGGAGTCCTGGGCCCTGAGCCATGGCAGGCTGATCACTGAAGCAGGCTTTGTGGACCTGACCCAGAGACCACTAAAGGGCTCTGCAGGCCCAGGCCCTGGCTTAGGCTGCCCTGGAGTTTAGGCCCTAGGCTCTAGGCACGGGATCTGAGGGAATCCTAGGCCCTGGGCCCACAGGATTGGGTGTTATGGGCCCACAGGCCCTGGAGTCCTGGGCAGGCCACAGACCCCCAGGCCACAGGCTCTGACTGGCCCTGAGGCCCTGAGCCACTGGGGTTGGCAGCCATGATGGCCCAAGACTGGGGGCCCAGGGGCTGAGGCCCTGGATCTTGGAGTCCTGGGCCCTGGACTCAGATGCTGAGCCACTGGGCCCAGGCCTCTGGGCTCCAGACTGAGGCCCAGGTCTTCTGGGCTAGAGCCCAGGCACTGGGCCAGGCCCTGGGCCTGAGGCCTGCCAGCCAGCTGACCCCGGCCTGAGGCTGGGCCCTGAGCCCTGAGCCCTGCTTTAGGCCACTGGCCAGAGGCCACAAGACCTGGGAAAGGCTAGGCCAGGCACAAGCTGAGGCTGACCTGAGCCCAGGCAGCACTGGAGCCCTGGGCCCTGGCCCCAGGACCCACAGTGCTGAGCTGAGCCACTGGGTTGTGGCCAGCCAGGCCTTGGGCTTAGCCCTGAGCCACTGACCCTGGCCAAAGATCTAAAGGCCTGAGGCTGGGCTAAAGAGTAAGAAGATAGATAAGATGGTAATGTTGAGCCTGGATAATAAAATGATAAATAAGGCTAAGGCTAAACTGAGCTTAGGCCTCAAATAAATAAAATAAAGAAATAAAATAAGAAATAAAATAAATAAAATCTTGATTAATTAAAAGATAAAATAATCCAGGATAAAACCTAAAATAATAAAATAAATAAAACTAAATATGATCATGTGTAAAATAATAAAATAAAACTTAAAATAAATAAAAATAAAACCTAGGTAAACTAAGAAAATAATCTAAACTAAAATGAAAATAAAGTAAGCATAAAATAAAACTAAAATACAGACTAAAAATAAAACCTAAACCTAAACCTAATTAACAAAACTAAATAAAATAAAACTAATTAAACCTAAACATAAAATAAAAAATAAAACTTAAAATAAAACTAAAATAAAATAAACCTAAAACTCAAACATAAAAAAAATAAAATAAAACTATAAACCAAAATAAAAAAATAAAACTAATCACAAAACTAAAATAAAAATAAAACTCAACTAAAAATAAACTAGATAGAAAACATAAACTAAAATAAATAAACCTAAGTAACTAAAAAATAAACAAAATAAAACTAAACAACAAACCTAAATAAAAAATAAAAGATAAAGTAAACTAAAATAAATAAAATAAACTACATATACTAAATAAAACAAAACCATGTTTTATTTAAAAAAAAAAACTTAAACTCTGAATTCCTAAAAATAAACCTAAACCCTAAACATTAAAACTGTATAACCCTTAGCATTGACTATAAACCTACAACCCTAAATAGTAAACCCTAAAACACCACGACTAAAAGCATAATCCCCAAACCATAAAACCCTCCCAGAAGAAACCCTAAATCACATCCCTAAACCCTAACCCACAAACCCACAACCCCAAACCCTAAAACTAAACCTAAAGTAATTAAATAAATTAAAAAATAAATCTAAACATTAAAACAATAAACCTAAATATAAACTAAAATCTACAATTGGTAGCAGAACCTTGGCGGAACATCCTCCAGGGCTCAGTCTAGATCTGGAGGTGGAGGTGAAGGTGGAGGCGGATTATCCATAATGGTTGTGGGGATGGAGTCTTTGGTGGATATGGAGGTGGTGGTGAAGGCGAGATGGTTATGGAGGTGGGAAGAGTGAAGCGTTAAAGCCGTGGTGGTGTGAGGAGGGATATCAGGGGATATGATGGTTGTTCCCATTGGTAGAGAAAGCCGGTGGTTTATAGGAGCTGGGAAAACTATAGAATGGCCGATTTGATCTGTTTATGGAACTATGTCATTACATTAGAGATGATTCTAGTTATCAAGCTTTTTTGATTAGCTCTGTGTGCTCATTTTTATCTATGTTGTCACTTGTGTCTTAGAAAAATTGGTGTGTTACTTGGTTGATGAAATTGAAAGAAGAAATTTTGAATTTAAATTTATTTCTGTTAAAAAAACCAAAAACACTAAACCCAAACTAAAAAAAACCTAAACCCTAAACTAAAAAAAACCAACACCATTAATAAAATAAAATAAACTACACTAAAATAAACTAAACTCTATTAAATAAAACCTAAACCTAAACCCAAAAAAACTAAACCTATTAAATAAAATAAACTAAATAAATATTAAATATAAAAAATAAATCTAAAATAAAACCTAAACCTAAAAATAAAATAAAACCTAAATATAAACATAAAAATAAAAATATACCTAAAATATAATAAAATAAAACATAACTAAAAATAAACATGAGCCTGATCTAAACCACAAAGATAAGCTAAAGATAAAAGGCCTGACTAAGAGATAAAATAAACTAAATATAAAGATTAAAGATAAGATGAATGATAAAAATAAACTAAATAAAACTAAACCTGCGTTTGCTTGGTTTTTTTTTTAAAACTCTACACTAGGCGTGAAATCCTAGGCCCTAGATCTAAAGCCACAAAACTAAAACTGAGACACTAAACATAGGCTCTAAAACTAAATAAAAGATAAGATAAAAGATAAAGAAAAGCGGTGAACTAGCCACAAGTGACACTGACCCTAAACCCCTGACCTTTGGCCAGCCTGGCAACTATCTTAAACTGAATGGCAGGTAAATAAATTATTAAAGATAAAATAAGATAAAAAATAAACCCCATGACTGACCCACTGACCCCAATCCTGCAGGCCTGAGCCAGGAGACCTGGATGCTAGATCTTAACCCTGAGCCATGGGATTAGCCACAACCGGGACCACTGGGCCCTGGGCTCAGGGCCAGGGCCCAAGAAGCCACTAGAGCTGCAGGCTCTGGAGCCAGGCCTAGGCCCAAACCCTGAGAGCCCAGGCCCTGACCTGACCATGGGCCACCCCAGCCCTGGGCCAGGCCCTGGGCCCTGAGGCCTTGGGCCTAGGCCAGCCAGGCCCCCAGACCATGATGGGCCACTGAGGCCACAGTGCCAAACCAGGCTGACCTGGGCCAGGCTGGATCTTGAGCGCTGGATTGACCCTGGAGGCCAACCATGAGCCCTGGGCAGAGATGGGTGAGCCCTGAGGCTAAACTGACACGTCCACTGGTGACAGGCTGACACAGGCCTGGTGATCCTGACCAGTCCTGAGCGCTACAAGGCCCTGCACTGGGCCATCCTGGGCTGTGGTTGTTGGGCTTGGGCCACCAGGCCCTAGGCTGATCTGACCATCCCTAAATAAAGGGGACTCTGGGCCCTGACCCTAGGCCACAGTGTGAGCCACTGGCCGAGTAGCAGCCTGGCTGGGCTGAGCCTAGCCTAATGACACTAGGCCACTAGGATGAACCTGGGCCAGGCTGGGGCTTTGACCCTGAGTCCCTAAGCCTGAGCCCTACCCACCTGAGTTCCTAAACTGGGACACCATAACTAAAACCTTTGCACCCCAAGGGCGTGACCATAAGATCCTGGGCATAAACTAAATAAAGCTACTGGACAAGAATAAGATGGAGTTAGATCTACTAAACCAAAACCTAAACCTAAAATAAGAATGGGCTAGTGAAATAAAAGATAAGATAATATAAACCTAAACTAAGCTAAAAAATAAAATAAATCTAATAATAAAGATCCTCAATAAAATAAACCGCGAGCTTAAAATTAAAAAACCTAAAATAAAATAAAATGAAGATTAAATAAGAAACCTAAACTTGAAGATAAACCATAAAGAACCCTAAACATAAAATAATTAAAATAAAATAAACTAAACTAAAATAAATAAAACTAAATGTAAAGCTAAAATAAACTAAACTACACTAAAATAAAGATAAAAAAAAACTAAAGGTAAACCTAAACTAAGGAAATAAAACCTAAAAATAAAACTTAAAATGAAACCTAAAACCAAAACCAAAAAAAGAAAATATAAACCTAAGCTGAAACCTAAAATAAATAATAAAATAAAAATAAATAAATGAGTAAAACTAAATAAACTAAGATGCTTAAACATTGGATGGAGATCCTAATCCTGGATCCTGGAATCTAGGCCCTAAACCAAACCTAGAGCTGATCAGACTCTGACTGAGCCTAAACCTACAAGAATCCACTGGCTACTGGCTTTGCTAAAAGATAAAGATCAAATAAAATTATAAAACCAGTCCCCACTGAGCCCTGAGACTGACCACTGAGGCTCAGAGACTGGGCCACCCAAGACCCTGGGCCCAAGCCCTAGGCCTCTGCGCCCTGACTGGCCCTGAGCCTGAGATCACAGGCCCCAGTCCTGAGTCCCTAGCGATCCACAGGCCCTAAGGGCTGGGCTGAGATCCCAGGACACCATGGGCCCTGGGCCCAGGCCCTGGGCTGGCCCTGGGCCCCAGGCCTTGGGCGCCAGGCCCTGGGCCCTGAGGCACGGCCGCTGGCTGACCTGGGCGGGCTCGGATCTTGGGCCACTGGTGACCCTGGGCCTGCAGGCCAGGCTGCATGGGCGCAGACCCTGAGGCCTGGGCCCTGGTGGGCCCTGGGCCACTGGCTGACTGGCAGGCTGACCCTGGGCCCTGGTATGGAGCTGGGAAGGGCCAGGCTCAGGCCAGCCGGACCTGACCTGGGCTGCTGGTACTGGGCTGCAGAGGGCTAAAATAGATCCTAAACTAACCACTGGGCCCTAAGGCATTAAAGGCCCTAAAGCACTGGTTCACAAACCTAAACCTTAAAGAGGCTTGAAAACCTAAACCTAGGCTAAATAAGACCTTGGGAAAGATAAAATAATAAAGAATTTCAAACCTAAACTAAAGGCTTAATCTAATCCTAAAAATAAAATAAAATAAACTAGAAAAAAAACTAAAATAAGATAAATAAAGAAAAGGCTAAACTAAAAAATCCAAGAATAAAAACCTAAAATATAAAACTAAGCAAAGATAAAATAAAATAAACTAAAATAAAATAAAATTAAAATGAAATAAAAACCTAACCCTAAAAGAAAATAAACCATAAATAAAGAATCAGCAAACAAAAAACCTAAACCTAAAGTAAAACAATAAACAATATAAAATAAAACTAAACTAAAATAAATAAACATAAACATAAACCTAAAATAAATAAACCTAAACCCACTAAATAAAAGACTAAAATAATAATACCTAGGCTAAACTAAGATATGACCTAAAGAATAAACCTAAAATGAGACCTAAACCTAAATCTAAAAAAAATAATAGCCCTAGCTAAACCTAAAAAATAAAATTAAATTAAAGAAACCTAAAGAAAGGCCAAAATGCACTAAAGTAAAGATAAAGATGAGCCTAAATAAATGTAGATAAAATAAAGCTAAAAGAAAGGCTAAATGGCTGAGCCTGCTTGGTTTGCTTAATTTAAATGCTAAATACTGAGGCCACTGACCCTAACTAGGCCCAGACCCTGGAGTCTGGGCCATGGGCAAGGCCTAGGCTTATGACACAACTGACTCTGAGGCTGGATCCTGATCTTGGGCCATGGGCCTTGCCCTGTCCGGCCCTAGCCCCCCACTGACTGGGCTCTAGGCCCTGATCACTGGGCGGTTGTGCCCAGGCCACCCCACTGACCTGGAGTCAAGAGATCCACAGGCCACAGGTAGGCCCTAGATCTCTGAATGAGCCACAACCACTGCTGAGGTGGGCCAGTCCTCAGAGCCAGGCCCTGGGGCCCTGGGCCTAGGCCTAGTCTTGGGCCCTGGGCCCAGCAGGCGGGTTTGAGGCTGATCCTGGGCCACCCAGGCCCTGAGCACTGGACTTGACCCTGGCTCGACGTTTAAGGCCAAAGCAGGCCTGAGGCCCTAGGCCCTTAATGTGCTGGGCCATTGGGCCCTGGGCTAGCCCCTATGCCCCAAGGCCCTGAGCCAGGACTAGGCCTACAGGCCCTGTAGGCCCTGGTGACACACTGAAACTGGGCCCACTGAGCCATGGGCACAGGCCAGGCCTTAACCAGGCCAAGGCTGAGCCCTGGAGTCAGATCCTGGGCTTGGACTGGGATGCTGATGGGTAGGCCACTGAGCCTGGGCTCACAGCCTGACCCAAGATCCTACAGGCCACCAGGCTCCAGGCCCACTGGCCATGGCTGACAGGCTGGGCCACCCACTGACCTGACACTAGATCTTGGGCTCTGGGCAGGCCCTGGGCTCTAAGATGACCTGGGCCATGATCCTGGGCCAAGGCCAGGGCCTAAGGCTAGACTGGGCTCAAACTCAACTGAAACTCAAACTTGATCCTGGGCCTGACACTTCCCAACCCTAAACCCTGAGGCCTACCCTAAGCTATAAACCCCTGAGCTCCACCCCTAAAATGCTAAACCTTAACCCCTAAAAATCTAAAAACCTGCTTTAAACTAAATAAAAGAAAATAAAATAAATAAATATATTGAAACCTAAATAAAATAAAAAACTTTAACTAAAACCTATACCTAAACCTCAAAATAAAATAAAATAAAATAAAAAATGAAAATAAAATAAATAAAATTTTAAATTAAATTAAAAGATAAAATAATCCTAGGAATAAAAACTAAATATAAACCTAAACTTAAAAAAATATAAAAAATAAAACTTAAAAATAAGTAAAAAAATAAAAAACTAAACCTTAAACTAAGTAGTGATGGTTATGGAGGTGGGAGGAGAGCGAGGTTAAAAGCGTTGTGGTGGTTGATCCACTGAGTCGAGAGCCTAGGGGTGGTTCTGGGAATTGGAGAAACTAAAGAATGACCGCGATCTACTACTTATGGAACTATGTCATTACAGTAGAGACAGTTCTAGTTATCAAAGGTTTTTGATTTGCACTATGCATGCTCATTTTTTATCTATGTCGTCACTTTTGTCTTAAAAAAATTCGTGTGTTACTTGGTTGATGAAATCAAAAAGAAGAAATTTTGAATCTTAATTTGTTCTCTATTAAAAAAAAATTGAAAACCCTAAACCCTAAACTAAAAAGTAAACCTAAACCCTAAACTAAAAAAAACCTACAGCATTAATAAAAATAAAATAAACCTAAACGTACACTAAAATAAACTAAACTATATTAAATAAAAGCTAAACCTAAACCTAAAATAAACTAAACCTAAACGTAAACCTAAACTAAATAAAATAAACTAAACTAAAAATAAACCTTAACTTAAACTAAAAAATAAAACCTAAAAATAAACCTAAAATAAAAACCTAAAACCTAAACCTAAAAAAAATAAAATAAAAACTTAAATACAAA